>KZ652725.1:128571-138650 GCA_001010745.2 Gerris buenoi | reverse complement strand
TTTTGTATTTAATTTGTTTGCTTTTTTACGTGTACAATGGCAGAAAAATCTGGACAAATATAAACTGCTAAACATTTTTAATTTATTAAGTTTTATTATTTTTCTTCCGATCTTACCGAAGGTAACGGAAGCATTGTGTTCACTTTTGAGAACAAAAAACTTTTACTATTTTTAGGGAACATTTTTGGTCTCCTGTCTGCCTGTGTATCCGCGAATTTTGAAACGTCCGACGATAACTTGAGTAATTCTTGACCAATTGTGATGAAATTTGATAGACATATTAATTTTACCATTGCCCAGGACGAGTTCGTTGGACGTTATCAGTCCACGCGTTCACGTGTAACGCTCACGTAAACGTGATCTTCAAATTTAAAATTGGAATTTTAGGCCGGGAAAAAAATCAAACTTCATCTATTCAATAAGACAAACATTTTTTTCAAATACAAGTTTTAGTAAAACCAACAGTGACACCGCTATGAAGTGTTAAAGATCGCTAAAACTATGAATAGTTTTTTAGGCAATAAAACAATATAACAATAAAGTAATATAACAATCATTTTAATGTTAATATAACAAAAAAGTATATAATAGGATGCGAGGAAGCTATGTGCCACACTAATTGGCAGTCTATTTTTCATTTGGTTTATTGTTTTTATTAAATATATAAGTGGTGAAATACTAAGTTATAAATATTTTCTTTAATTAGGTATAGGTAGTTACCTACCTATATATTTTAAATTATCACTTCGTAGACAGTGTGTGAAATAATTTGTAATTTATTTTTATCAGATATCTCTGAAGTGATTACCTGAGTTCCGCGTGCCATACTACTATAATAATACATGTAATTATTATAGCATTATATAATTTATAATTGTATATTTAAGTGTACACTGTCAACTTTCAAAAGTAAACAACAGGTGAATTGTGCGTTTTGAGAATGGCAAGGAAGAAGAGACAAACTACATACCTAGACCATCAATAGAATTACTAAGTAAACGTTACAATAAGGATAGCCTGTTTTCCGGCTAACAACGCAAAGGTCGATTGGGGAAATTTTAATGAAAAAATGTATGTTCTGGGGAAATTTGGGGTAGTCAAACATATTCTGCACCCCTGGTTCCTATGTGTCTCGCTTGCGTGGCACATCCCTTGGTGTCTCTCACTAACACTAATTGTATATATTAAGAATTACTCTCTAAGACTCATTATTTTATCCGTTAATGAATGAAAAGAGAATAATAGTTTTTTTAAATATTGTTAAAATGCATTTTTATATTTATTGAGCTTGTTGTGAATTGTGCTGATCAGGTAGAGGTAACCACCCTGTGATTCATGTGTCGTGGAAGGATGCATCTGAGTACTGCTCTTGGTCAGGTAAACGCCTGCCAACGGAAGCAGAGTGGGAGTATGCCTGCAGGGGAGGACTTATTGGCCGCCTCTTTCCGTGGGGAAATTTACTCAACCCTGGTTCCGGTAAACACAGGTATGGAGTGACATCTTCAGTTAAATTTACCCTAGTGGAAAAACACATCATTGCTAATGCATGTAATGGTGAAAGTTGTAAGAGAGTTTGTACACTTCCTAACATTTAAAATCATACTCATCACAATTTCACCTAGGAGGGTTGTCTTTTGATTTTTGAAATTGTTGCTGCTTGTGGCAGTTTTTAGAAGCATTTTCATTGGTGTCATTCGTTTAAGAGTTGTTGCATAAATAGTCACAATTGAAAATCGACCAAACAACTGCATTTGACACTTAATTTAAGTTAAGCAATCATGATAATGCGCATGGGTAACAATGTGCCAAGTATTTCATTTGGCTGATTCAATACTTTGCACTGCATGGTATTTGACTTAAGTATCAACCCATTTCATGCTAGGTGAACACCAAACATGAGCATCTATGAGATGACCAAAATATGGAAAACATATTTTTTCACGTTTGATATTTTAGTTATTATATAGTTCACAATACTAACAGATGCCTCTTACAGCTAGTAGCTAGTAACTACCCATTTACCTCACACTTCCAGGTAAATACAATGATGTTTCTCACCCGGGAGTTTATCCTAGATTAGTCGTACGAGAAACTATTGCAGAAGTAATATGGTGAACTCTTTCAATGAATTAGGTTATTGTACCAAATGCTATTATTCTCATAAAAAAGAAAAAAAAAATTGTGTTAGATCAATTTTATGATTCTTACAGAACTTTTCGTTAGCTCCCTAATATATTATGTTATCCACTTTTTATGTATTTTCAATCACTGGCAATTATAGGACTCAATGTCTTTATAAAAAACAATATATTTTTTTTTAAAAAAAACAATATTATTCTAAATACTATCCATGATAGAAAAAATTAAACTGATAGTAAGGTAGAGTAATAGAGACGCCAAAAAAGAAATGTTAACATTTAGTTTACAACTATTGTCATAATTATGACCTACCCCTCTATGCGCAAATGGTTTCTGCACAGGTAATAGTAGTTTTAATCGATTAATTTGTGCATTAAACTATAATCTGTTACTATAATCTCAGTTTTTGACCTGTCTCAAAACTGTTCCACTTGTTGTTGGAACACAGAACCATCTCATCTGTTCAAGAACTGTCTGAGAAGAGTGTTGAAGCAGCATTTTGAACGGATTGTCCTGTCCTGTTTTAATAATGGGACATAATTTGTGACAACTATTTTTTTTTATATTTAAAATTTGTTTTTGTGTTCAGGTGTAACATATGGCAGGGGATATTCCCGGATAAGAATACTGGTGAAGATGGTTACTTTGGAACATCACCTGTGAACAGCTTCCTCCCTAACAACTATGGACTGTACAACATGGTAGGGAACGTGTGGGAGTGGACTAGTGATTGGTGGACAACATCACATGACAGTAATGGACCTATAAGCAATCCTGTGAGTATTATTTATTGCTTTTTTTAAACTAAATTCTCTCTAATTTCAAAACACTCTGTGAAGGTGGTAAATACTTTCTCACTCTGTGAAGACAGTAATAGGAGTAGACTGGAATAGAAAAATTGAGTACTAGAATTAATTGAGATGTCTTCTGCCTGTGATGTTCCTTGCCCTTTCTCAGGAAGTTTTGAAAGTGTATCGGCCAACTAATTATACTTACTCCTTCGGTACTCTTTATTGTATTTATACTTAGGCATAAACAGTGCCCACCCAGCAAGCCGATTTGATGCTGTTTTAGGTGTTTCTTTCTCTGGACCAAATACATATTCTAGGGGTTTGTGATCGGTCTTTATAGTAAATTTAGTGCCGAAAAGATATTGTTGAAATTTAGTCAAAAAGTAATGAGCAAGGCTTCCCTTTCGATAGTAACGTACCAAAACTCAGCTACTGAAAGTGTTCTTTAAGCACAAGCTATTGGCTTTTCATTATCATCTGGGAACCTATTGCACAAAACTGTCCCTGTACCTACACCACTTGCATCGCAACTCAAAGCTAGTGGCAAATTTCGATTAAAGTGTACCAAGCCTTTGAATGATTTAAACAACTCTAAAAACCTGTTGAAAACTTTTTGTTCATTACCCGAACATTCTATTGAACTTCCTTTTTTAACAACCTATGTAACAGAACAAATATGCTTTGTAAATGTGGAAAAAATCAGCTGTAATAATTTATTTATTTTCAGGTCGCTTCATATTTTTAATTGCCGAAACATTCAAAATAAATTGAAGACACTGAACTCATAGTTACATAGAGATTTTCGTTATATATGAGTTAGTTATAAGGATATCTGACTGTATAAAGAGAGAGTATTGTGACGGTTCAAAATTTAAATTTTGAGATGTCAATATTGGAATTATTTGTAAGGAAAAGTTCAAAGAAGGCCCCTCTCCAATTTTTTTTTTTTTTGTATTTGTAGAAAATAAACTTAAATTTAATATCTATGCATATTGTGCAATTCTTAAACATGATATCGAGGGATTATTGCATATATATTATACTTGAAGTGCAGTTAGAACTAAAATTCTGAATTCAAGAATAAATAATTGAACATTTTAATAATTAAAATATGTAAACAATTGTTATTTTTTGTATATCTTATTTATTAATGGGAGGTATGGTTGTTTCAGAAAGGACCCCCTTCTGGGAAGGATAAAGTAAAGAAAGGTGGCTCTTTCCTTTGTCATAAAGACTACTGCTATCGGTACCGCTGTGCAGCCAGGAGTTACAATACACCTGACAGTTCCGCAAGCAACTTGGGCTTTCGATGTGCTAAAACCTTTAAATAAAATTCTAACAATGTGCATAGTGTTGACTATTGTTTCCAGTTGTGGAACTATGGATCTGGTAAGTTACTTTTAAATTATGACTGTTTTAAATGATCTTTTTTTACAGAAAACAATTATATACACATTTAGTGACTTATTAACTACAACTATGTAGATACTTACATCAATGTAGAGCTGGCATCGTGTTCCTACTTTATTCAACAGACTTAGCTCACATTACACTTAATTATTATTAATTTTGAAAATTAAATAAATATCATTAATTGTGGGTATAGAATAAATATGTACATTTTTAAAAATCTGTAAGAGATTCCCCTGTATGATTGTGCTAGTCAATGGAGGAGAATTTAGAATCAGTTTGTCTATATGGGGGAATTAAGAGTGTTAAGGGCTAAAAGCTAAAGAAAGACCTATTATATTAAATTAATAACTTCTGTAACCATAGAAATGGTTTAAATGATAATAAATGGTTATTTAAATATTATATTTGTTCTGTTTCAGTTGCTTGGTATTCTAAGAGGACATTCCCATTCAAAGTCTGACTGCTTTAGTCCATTTAGTGACTATTGTTAAGTGATAAAGTTTTATTGTTATTATTGTTAATTGACTACCTTGTAAGACTGTTAAACATTATCAAGTACCGCTTTGTCTTCATTTTATAACTGTACCAAAAAAACAAACAAAAATCTTTGGTTACAAGTTATAAAAGTAACTTAAAAAGAAAATCTAAAATAATTTTTAATTTATACCACAATATTTTAAATTGATTTTTAAAAAAAAAGACCTCAAATTATGTAATTTTAATTTATTTATTACTTATGAATTTTTATTTATGAAAATTCACTTTGAACGAGTGTTTTATATGGGTATGGTTACTATTTTGAGTGATTTATTCCTGCACTTTTTAATTCTCTCACTTATCTATTGATAAATCGTGCACTCGAAGGTAAAGGGTATTTATTGATTTTACTATTATTATTATATTTGTTAAGTTTTATTTAATGGCAATCTATGTCGAACTATTCAAGTCATTAATATTATTATTTAAAGTGGAAGGTGGACATATGATAAAATCGCACACTGCCCCAAGGTATTGTGTTCCCAAG
This sequence comes from Gerris buenoi, assembly GCA_001010745.2. NCBI lineage: Eukaryota > Metazoa > Arthropoda > Insecta > Hemiptera > Gerridae > Gerris > Gerris buenoi. Next base: position 133,283 of record KZ652725.1, on the reverse strand, counting down.
GTATGATCCATGAACCCATGAGTTAACGCATCACTTCAAACACTAAGTTATGTGTAGGAATCTCAATTAAAGTTCAACAGAATTAGAATATAATCCTTGTAGAAACAATTCAAATTCACATTTTAGTTTTAAGGGGCCACAATACAACGAAGTTACGAGAACAACTAATTAACAATGAGGTTAAAATAGGGAAGGTTAATGCAGAAGATGGTAATTTTGAAGTTGAATACAGTCAGACCTCTATATAACGAAACTGATGGTTCCAGAAAAAAAAAATGTATAGAAATTTTGTTATATAGAATTTCTTTTACTATGAAACACTTAACGTAGAGAAATCATGAGACATAAAAAAAAATTTCTTGTATAGAGATTTTTGTTGTATAGAAGTTTGTTATATAGAGGTCCGACTATATTTACATACAACACTTCTCCTTACATTTAGAATTTTAAATTTACATAAAAGAACAAAAAAAAAAAAAAATGAAATCTGAACATAATAGTAGACACACTTAATCACCTGTACAAAACATTTAGAAAACAGCTACTTACAACCATTAATTTTATCTGCTGAAGCTGTAAAAGCCCTTGCTTCTTCGTTCCATGCGCATGGTGTGCAAGGTAAAACACCATATCTATGTATAACATTAAACTGTTGATCGGGACTAAAACCCCAAAGAAAAAATCAATAAACCATTAAACTCTCAGGTGTCTGTGGTTTGGTTCCTAGCAACGAGTGAATTTTTATGTGTTCTGAATTTGATTTAAGAGTCTTAGTATTAAGTGATTGATTGTCGAAACAACTTCAAAAATGAATATTAACTCTTAACAACAAACAAGGCAACAATATTTTGCTTTTAGATGTGGTCTCCTTTAGTCTATAGCTATACTTAGACTCCCAAATCTTGTAGAGTGCTATTTATATATTACAAATGATTTTACAATAAAATGAAATTTCGAGTGCCTTCAGTACGTCTAATACTAACAAATGCTATTTTTACATGTTTTAAACAAAAACATTTAAAAAAAAAAAAAAAATATAAAATAAATAAATTGAAAGATGAATCTCATAAAAGTCTTCCACATTTTGGTTACCAATTTTATTTGAATAATTTTGTTTTGTTTTTAAATTTATTTTTGTAAATTAAATTTGTATCTTTTTTTTACACTTATTGTTTTATGAAATAAAATTTGTACTTACTTAAAAAATTAATAAATAATAACCATCAGTGTTAACTGTGATAATGCAACTGTGTTTTTAAGACTTTTTTTTCTTTTTTTTTAAGAGAGAAATTATGTAAATATGACTAATTATGATTCAGATAATATTATTTATTATTTATTTATATTTATATATAAATTTCAATTTTTTAACGACTGTAAAGAGTTTTTCTTTGCATTATCATTAAAAAAAAAGAAATGTATTTATGACTTAATATTTAATGTTTTTATGTACGACATTAACATTCCTAAATGTTACAATTATTTAAACAAAAATATATATATAAAAATTGAACTTAATTTGTGTTTTTTTTTTTAAATTTGATTAACAGAAAATATTTATTGTTGGAATATTATAAAAAGGGTAAGGGCGTTAAGATACCATTGTCGGATCTTATTTTATCTTTAACTCTAATTAAACTCTTAAGTATGTGCAGGGTGGGCAAAAAATAAACCACACTTTTTTGATCTCTTATTATAGCACAACTGATGTGCCACGCTTGTATGGCACATCCCTTGGTGTCTCTCACAAATTGTGTAGCCCATTGCAGTGTGCAAACACGGTATTAAATTTTTGTTGTGTTTTGCCAGCCAAGCAAATATGAGCAGCGCATGAATATATGGGCGGTATGAGAGCACGCTCGTCTCTGATAAGTCCTATATCTAATCTTCTTGGTCTGGTATAGGTCCAGAGTTGGGTGAGCATCGTCGGGCCCCTGATGAGTCGGACTTTACGAAACGATGCAGGACATGGCGTAATGCCTAGCCAACATCTTAATGACGTAATGTCTGATGTTGGAACAGTTCCTATGTGTCACGCTTGCATGGCATATCCCTTGGTGTCTCTCACAAATTGTGTAATGATTCAATACTTGCAAAAAAATTGCCCCGTCTTCATTCAGCAAAATGAGTTTCCTCCCAACAGTCCAGACCTAAGGCTAGGCGCATACATACAATTTTTAATCGCTCGACTAGTTAGTTGTACGTCAAAAAGCTATTGGACCTTATGGGAGTACGCATACTATCGACACGATAGTTGCTCGATTAAAAAGTCATAAAAACTCATCTATCGTCTTTTGACTATTTAGTTGAACAACTATCGTTGACAGCGCTATGTACATTGCCACGTATTGGAGTGCGCATACACTCAACTAAACAGTCGATCAGCGATCCTTCAAAATGAGTTTTTCTTACCTTAAAGTAACACTTAATTTTTTTTTTTCTGGCGCTATAGATCACCTCCATGTTGTGCCACAATGTTGTATATATGGACCAATCAGTTAAATTATTTCATTAAAACTCTGTTCACTTATTCTATAAAACGTAAAAAAGTTTTCTGGATATTCCTTCAGATTAGAATGTAATTCTATTTAATAATCTCGTTTATTACGGGTTGTACACAGTGTCGTCTTTTCCTTTGTTTTCTTTGTGTTCATATGAAGGAAAACGCAAGCGAGTGCTTTTCTGATTATAATTTTGTACGGCATAGCTCACGAATGCTGGGAGATCTCAATGGCAACTGATTGATTGTATGCGCACCCCCAACAACTAAACAGTTTAGTCGAGGAGAAATAGAATAGTTCATCGATTTCGACTCAATAGGTATAATCGAGTGTATGCGCCTGGCCTAAATCCTATTGATTACTCTGTCTGGGGTTGGTTAGATCAAAGAAGAGATCAAAGATGATCCAAATCTGAGAGGCAGAATAAAGGACGTTGATGAACTTGGAAAGAGGATTCTTCACCTATGATGATGTGTCAATCAACCATTGCCGGGGCCATATCCCAGTGCAGAAAATGAACAANATAGAGCTGGTAGTTAGAGTCAAAGGACCTCCCCACTTTAGTATTCGCTAATCTCTCTCCTCTAAAAACCCCATGCCTTGGCCCGGTCTCAGTGTCACAGCTCAGGCTCTGAACTAATTTTAGAATTAATTTATAATCCTACTTTACTAAATTGTAAATAATAATACTTGTAAATTGTCAATCTAAATAAAATGTGAGTTCTGTTGAAAAATGAACTCAGTTATTAAAGTAGTTTAACAAGTTAAGCAAGTCACAAAGTAAAAACCTGTCAATGAATGGGTATATAAAGAATGAAATTTGTTATCCAGTACACAGTCGCAATTTAGAGTTCTTGTGTTACAATATAATTATTGACAGTCAAAAATTCACCGTCTTTCTGGGTTGAAGTTCTCTGTTTCTTTTTAAAACTTCCACTTCTGTTAGTTTTGGTTTGTTTCACCCCAATGATGCTAAAGTTCTACTTCATTTTTTATGTTGGGTAAATTTATAAAATTTGGCGAAGGCTTCGCAAGATTCTATGAGATTTTTCATTGACATGGTCAGCATTTACGTCGGTTGTAGTTTCGGCAATGCCAATGATGGAGTGTTATTATTGCAGGGTGTTAGTGTGCAGGGTAAAACGCCTTGTCTATTAATAACTAATTTCTAATGAATTAATCTCTATAGTACTAACATCAGGAAAGTTATTAGCTGGGCTTTTATTTTTTGATGAGTTCACCATGTAAAAAGGAAGGTAACTGTGTAGAATCCTTGTGATGCATGAATTTAAAGATGAAGACAAAAGTACAAAGTTTTATATTGAGCAGCATTTATGGTTAATGGATTGTCAAATATTTCAATACTACCCTCTCTAGAAGGTTAGAAACTTTTTCATCCAAGTCAAAGGTTATAAATTAGATGCTTATTTTATGAATGTTCTTCAGCGTGCAGGCTTACTATTTTTGAAACCACAAGCTCGCTGATAACTATTCCAAGGATTTTTGTTCAGCAACTTTTTTATATTTGGTCTCTGCCCTTCTGAAATTCTGTGTTAAACATGATAAATAATTAATATAAAAATACCATTTTAAAAAACTGGTTTTATTTTCAATTTTTCTTTTGTTACTGAATTCTTCTCCTTAATTGTTTTCATGTGCAAAATTTGGGGAAGATTGAGAGACAGGCAGTGGTTCAAAATTACAAAGCAAAGTAATATAAGATCAGTAAAAAAGAGTTGGAAGAACTAAATTTTTCAAATTTAGAAAAACAAATTCTAGGGAACTGAGGTACCATAGTAGCGTGGTGAGTTTGATGTTTACCTGTGGTGAATAGTGGGAAGAGCTCATCTAGTGTCTACACTTTGGTATAATCTTGGAATTATAACTTGACTCAAAAAGATAAATTAATAAACTACTAAAAACAGGTTTGGCAAACATCAGTTTAACTGCAAATATTAGTAACTAAAATCATATTAAAAAAAAAAAAAAAAATGATTGGATTTTAAATCTATGTTTAGCATATCAGAAGAAACAGAAATTATAGCTGTGGTACGGAAAAAGTCAAACTAAAGATAATAAAAATTGTGGTTATTCAATTGGCATCCCCAGCTTCTGATTTTATCATCTTATTTTAGTTTACTATGATAACATGTTCAATTTTTTTAAGGAAATTTTGAAGGTCCCTACGACGAATAATTTTTTTTTTTTTTT
>KZ652725.1:100872-115110 GCA_001010745.2 Gerris buenoi | reverse complement strand
TTCGACCTCCAGTTCCGTAAATAGTTTGCTATTAAAGCAAACGGCCTTGACTATACTTCCCTCTTCGTCGACTACTGTTAGATGGAAATATTCTTTATTCTCCTTCGTCTTCGAATGCACGTAGGGCCTCAGACAGCTTTTGCTTTTAACTTTGCCTAAAAATGCTTCATTGTCTCCAATAGTGAGGTCGGTGATCTTCATACTGTTTGATTAATTATTATTTTTTTTAAGTTTTTACGGAATTAAGATTCTTTTTTACGAACAAAACTACTGGACTGAATATTTTTTATTTTGTGACAACAAGGTAAATGTAAATTTTTAAAATTGACATAGCAGTATTTTAAATGAAAATTAAAATAACTAAAAACAAAAAAAATAAAATAATTTTACTGAATATGTTTTTTATTCCTTATAATAATAATTGCCTAAGAACAAAACTCTTGAGTTGTGAGTTTCTTATTTGTTCTTTCACCGGTGGAGGGATCTGTTTGATAATTAGAAAAATCACAGGGAAGTACTTAGTCCAAGTACTTTTTAGGGTTGTGTAGATAAGTAAGCATACCCATTATGGAAATTATGATTTCTTGTCTTCAATCTCAACAGTCCCGGGTTCGATCCCCCGGGGGGTCACAATGTTTTTTATCAGTAATTAACCAATGAGGAATTTTAAAAAAGCAAATGTATATTTGTGTCCTACTCTTCAGCAGCTCTCATTTGATACACAACTCAAAATTTTTAAAAAATAGAATTTTGGGCGCACTTCACTTTTTCGAACCCAAAATTGGCAATTTTTGGAAATTTAATTTGAACTCCCGGAATTTNATTTGAAATTGTCTGCGTTAAAAGAATTACATTATTAATTGTTGCGCTAGTCAAGTAAGGCCAGCGACAGTAAAAGAAATAACAGCTTAATCGAAATTACAATAGTAATTCGACCAAGATTCGACCAAATTCTCCGTCTGAAAACTTTCACGTAAGTAAATTTAATCCATCTAATAATGTCTTTACTAAAGTTATATAGAATAAACAAGTTGTTGCACTGGACTATTTTTTTTCGTCTGGTGAGGTTAGTTTACTTTTTTCCCACCACGCAGCAGTGCAATCTGTATGGGGGCTAATTTTCTACACAACTACATTACAAACTATAACTTTTTTAGCTTAATTGAGGTGACCAGACGTCCGTACTTTTTACGGACAGTCCCGAATTTCATCTAGATGTCATGTAATATTTTTTTCCGTATATAGATGCTGATTTGTCCCGAATTTTTCAACATATTTGAGGTTGTATAAATTAATGTATGAAGAGTTTTTGAAATATAATACGAAATAAGTGTTGAATTATTATAATTTTTTCTACAGTTTTTCATGACAATATGTTTGATTTATCTGCATATATGAAAGTCAACGTATATGTGCATATATTTGTATATATATGTGTGTGTGTTTGTGTGTTGTTTATACAAATCTACAGTTGATTTTCAAAAAATTTACAAATTTGTTCTTCAAAGCAAGGAATAATTATTACACAGTTCCGAAAAATAAATTCTGGTACACAGGATTACGGGGTACAAGCAATAAATCCAGAGTTCAAAGACATTAATGACTTCATGATGCATATCGTTGTAAAGCTCTCTAAGAAAATACACTATTTGTTGTTATGTGTACAGTTTCGTCATAAACTCATATAGGGGGAGGTAAATTAGGGATATTTATAAATTATATCATCAAGGTGGAGGGGGTACAGAAATAAGTGGGAGGGATAGAATCTAGATATTCTCGCTTAGTAAAATAATTTAAATGTTTCATGATGGTATTTTATAAACTTGATCAAAATAAAATAACACTCCGCACCGAAGCACGGGTACGGGTATCAATCCATATAGTTTTTAAATAAGAAGGACGCTAAAGAAGAATAAGACGACGAAGAATCATTCAGGCAAATATATTATTCCTTAAAACCATTTTGAACTAGGCTTGATAAAGGCTTATATATAATGAGAATAATAATAAAAACTCTTCTACTTAAAAAAAGGGTTGATATTTTTATTTAGCTGAATAGTGTTCAATATGGCATCATAATATAATTTCTTACATTTATTTAATAAAAATACATATTACTTACTGTTTTTCAAATGCTCAACGTATGACATCTAGGAGTATAAAATTAATGTTGATATATTCGCATCAAGTATTTTTACTAAACTTTAATCATAACTGTATTGAGTATTTTTAAAAAAAGAAATAAAATATAATTAAAAAATTGGCCGTTTGAATGTCTTCACATCAGGCACGAAGAACATGAATATAAAGAAAAAAAATCTGCGGGGCTTAGTCACCTTTTTAAGAAAATTGGAAAGTAAAAAAAAAAAAATAAAAAAAATAACAAATTGATTTTGCCGCCTATTGAGTCTTTGCATATTTCTATTACATTTCCATTTATTGAACAAATTATTGTGTCTCTTTCTAATTATTGTTACTCACATAATTCTAGATGATATTTTATATGTCTTGGGCGCCCGCCCAAGACATATTTTATTCTTGTTCACACATGTATTGTAAGTGTAATACTCTAGAATAACAGAAAAAAAATCACAATTTAAAAAAAAAATGAAAAAAATAAAGAGTTGTTATGAGGAAAAAAAAATACAATTTCTTTGTTTCTAATTTTTCAATTTTCTTAAAAAAGGCCGGCAGATTTTTTCTTTTCTTTAGATTTGTGTTTTTCATCCAATATTTTATTTGTTTGCGAAATGTTTTTGCCCAAAAAATTGGGTCGATAACCCTCAAAAACACAATTTTCCGATCGTTATGCGCATTTTCTGAGAAAAGTGTACATATTGGATTGGACATATTTTGAATTCAGATTCAGATTCATATTCGAAAAACATAAAGCTCAGATAAAATATTCTTGAAAGATGGTTACATTTTGTAGAACAATTACTATACATATACATGTTACAGTAAGTTTCTCCTTTAAAGCACAGTATTGTAGTAGTCCCAGCCAGAAATGGTGATTGGTGGTACAGATATGATAGGATATAAAAATATAATCTATAATAAAATTTAACGACTTCTAAGTAGATTTNGTACTCCGTACCCCGTACCCCTGTGTACCAATTTGGACCATTTTAGATGTATACCTTCCTGTGGTTGGTCACTATGACCGTGCCGAATTTTGCGCGTATCGGCTCAGCCGTTCAGGAGAAAACTTTTGTACTCCGTACCCCGTACCTCTGTGTGCCAATTTGGACCATTTCAGATTTATACCTCCTGTGGTTGGTTACTATGACCGTGCCGAATTTTGTGCGGATCGGTTTAGCCGTTAGGCAGGAGTATACATCAGAAAAAGTGCAACGTGTGGTATAAGAGCTTCGCTTCGCTCAGCTCAATAAACAAGAAAAAAAAAACGGAATAACGATTAACCAGAAAGGATTCACTGAGAAAGTATTGAAGAGATTTGGATTTGAAGACTGCAACCTAGCAAAGATTCCAATGGCTGTTGGTCAAGACTTAGATCAGGATGAGTCTGAACAAGTAGATCAGAAACTATACCAAGAGATAGATGTTTGTATCAATAATGTATTTATCCACAATTACAGGACCAGATTTGGCTNATATATTTTATAAGGATTGTTATAGTAACACATAATAACATTTGAATGAAATATATAACAGTAGAAATTTAAAAAAAAAAAAAAAAAACATAACTAGAGAAGGTATCTGTATGCCAACAAGAGTAGAGGACCCCATCTCCAACTCAGGTTGACCATTCTCTCGAGAAATACGAAAATGGGTCTAAGAGAGATAAAAAGAATTAAATCAAAAGTGTGAAAAAATAAAAATAAATAAATAAAATAGTAAATCATAAAAATAAATAAATCGATGCAAGATAGGATTAAGATACAGACCTATGAATAATCGAACCACATACTTGTATACATACTTACATAATGAGGATAGAGGGGAAAAGGAAATGGAGAAATGGAATAACAATTAGATAATACCTAAACCGAATGTAGATAAGTCCATAATTAAGTTTTACACACCGCTAATGCCGTCAAATCCGTAACAAAAAAATACGTGTGGTGTCGTGGGACACCCGGTAGGAACGAAGTTCCTTACGCTTTTCATTAAATATAAATTATAAAATCACATCAATAACTACTTATACATGGTGGAGTTAGAAAAGAGACAAAATTAATAGTAAATAGTTGTAAATGAAAAGCTTGTGTTGTATTATCTTTGAAAGGAGCGTCTTTCAATTTTCAAAAAATAATGTATTGTAGGTATATTGAGAAACCCGTCGGCATATTACTCAAATTAAATATTAAAATAAAAAATATAAATCATTAACACACAAAAACTTCAGCTTGTATCAGGTTGAAATTTTAAATGCTTGTTTCAATTGTACTTCGCATATATTGGTGATATATACAAAGTTTCAATTATTTAAATCGTTACGTTAGTAAGATATCACTAATAAAGTTTTCTTTATTTTAATCGTTTAGGTCCGCTTTAATAGTTTTTGCGATCTTTATTAATTCATAGCGGTGTCGTTTTTGGTTTTACTAAAAAATGTTATATGAAAAAAATGTTCGTCTCATCGAGTAGGTGATAATAGAATTTTTGACCGTCCTGAAATTCCAATTTTAAATTTCAAGCTCACGTTTACGCGAGCGTTGCACGCGAACACTTGGACGGATCACACTGTCCAACGAACTTAGCATGAGTATTAGTAAAAGGAACATGTATACCAAATTTCAACTAAATCGGTCAACTTTTACTCAAGTTATCGTCGGACACGTAAACGTTACAGACAGACATCCAAGATGCATATTTCGTTGAATGTAAGAAGCTTGCTTACGCTCGCTTCAATAAACATTGAAATTGATAATTAAATTTGATGCTTACAAAACTCGGAATAAAATTATTGTTATTATTTATGCAGCACTTGGTTGGATTGTAGTAACTTTCCGACTTTTCGTAACTCTTTGTTTTTGTTTTTCCTTGTTAGACGACAGTTGGATTCTTTGCATAGTATGTGCATTCGAAATATGAGATAGAAATGAACAGCATATGCGGTAACATCAATGCAGTGCTTTGAACATCCTACTGATGGTATCGCTGCTGACTCTTCAATTCTATTAGCTATGTTAAAAAAACTGTCGGAACACAACTCATTGATTACACCTACCTCAGCGAGAATGCAACCTTCAATATGTTTAATTAATGATAAGAAAACATCACTTGGGGTGTAAAGGGAATTAAACATATTTCTGATGTTTATAAGGTTCAGTGAATCTCGGGGAGGTTGAATTAATAGACTCCGACAGTCATCACAGGGTCTATACTGGACACATTTTTTTACTACATAGCCAGCAGTATATTCCAAAACTTGGTCGTCGTCTTTGTTATATTTAGCTAGTTCTGGAGTTTCCCCATTACTTCTCTGGACAATACGGTTTTTAATGGATTTCCATTGTTCGATCCTGTCCTTTGATATGTCATCGGGTGAAAGCAGCATGTCCATGATTTCTTCACCCGGAACATTAGAGCCTGGGGAAACTTTCAGCAAGCTGTAACAGCTCATAAGACGAAAAATTAATAAAAATAAGGCCGAATCTGGGTGGTCTGAATTTCCAGTTGCAGCCCGTAGCATTCCAAAGAACCGCTGAAATTCAAATATAAAGTAAATGTTATAATCCAAATAACATAACAAATTAGGCAGGCCCTAATAAATAAATAGGTCAAATTGTTTAATAAACACATTCCACATTCTACTTTGAATTACCTCAATATTGTCCTGGTTCACTCTCGACAGCATAACATACGTGAAATTGCATTTAGTTAGTAAAAAGGAACTCAATTCAATGGTGGATTTCAATGTTACTTTGAATCCATATTGGGTCGAGTTGCTCATCACCGTGTTTTCTTCCGCTTTATTCACAAAATCAAGTAGCGTTAGAATACTCTATAAAAAAAAATAAACAGATAATAGGTTACGGTGGGTAAAGAAAGAAATTATAAATGTCATAAAACTTAATAAGCATCTACCGGTGAATTGCATTGAAAATTATACACAATTTAAAATGAGTCTCACACACACACACACACAGCCCAGAAACACTTATTATGTTAGTTATTAGTTATTATAAACCTTTTAATAATGATGATTTACCTGTCTCTCAGAACAATCAATTCTTAGACTTCCCACTGGAGTCCTTGAATTATAAGCTTTAATGGCATCATTAAACATATTTATCAGATTGACTGTTGGTTCGCAGTCTTATAGTCCTGCGACCTTATTTTTATAAAGCACCACTGTTGACGAAGCATTTCGGCTAAAGAACTGGAAAAAATATTATTTTATTACAAAATGTGTTATCAAAATTAAATCCATGATATATAAAGTGATATAAGTCAGAGGGTGTTACAAAACTACTGAGCAAAATTAAAAATATTATATGAGAAAAGATGCACATACCTGAAATGCTTTTCCCGAATTCATCAATTCGTACCTAGAAGGATCAATATGGGACGAGTTTAGAGAAGGAGACCCCTTCAATGGTAATGATGCCTCATAATCGACAACAGCCTGCCAATGGCTTAACTTTACGTCGCCAAAACTTGTCTAAAAAAAAACCGCAAAATTAGGTTGGAGACAAAGTGAGTTAATAATAAAGGAAAATTATCATGTTCAAAGTAAAGGAACTTTCTCATTACCTTAACAACTTTTTTCTTAACTATCCAACTCCACACATTTTTAACCAAATGTGGGAAATCAGAAAGAAAAAATAATTTTCTTGTAGCTTCCATTATGTGGGAGCAACTTGTAACATCTGCCGAAATGCCAAACTTGGCAAACATCTTTCTGTTCCAAGTTGCTCCATCACACACAATACCATCGATATAGAAATCTGCCTTCTCCATGAGAATAACAGCCTCTATAATCAAAGAATATAAAATGGAGCCAGATGCTGCCCCTCGACTAAGGAAAGTGCCTATGGGTTGCACCCAATTGCCTGTGTAACAAAAGAAATTATATTAATTTCTATGAGAAGGTAGTTTGATAATTTGCTTTAAAAAATATCAACCTTGTTCACAAAAGATAAATTACAACTTTATCATAATATTATACCAGCAAATGGTTGAAATAAGAAAACTAGGGCATGATCCCCAAGCTCACTCTTCTGATTTTCAGGCGTATATTCAGCCAAATCTGTGAGGCCTATTACCCTCAAATCAGATTTGTCGAATCGTAGTCCTGGAGACAAATGCATCTCATCAATGAGAAGCACCCCTACAACATAGAAAATAAATAATTAATCATGCAATTAAACACTGTGTTCATTTAAAGGTAACTTTAACTATTAAGGTAATTAGTTCAGAACACGTCAAATTGTTACTTGTTTCCATAACTACCTCTTCTTCCCATTGCAGAGATGCCTTCAGCTTTTTTTTTTTTAGGGTGTTGAAAAGAGATTGATCAAATCCAAAAGAAGGAGTTAGGGCTCTAATTCGGCGGTGAATGGAAGACAATGATGGCAGTGGCAAAAGCTTTCTTCGTAAAATATGTTTGTATGCCTTTTGAGATTTGATTTTCAAAAGGATACATTCATAAAAAAAAGTTTTTGTGTAACGGATACCATTTTTTTTGCCTCTCGATGCATTCAAACATGCCATCAAGGCTTCCTGCTGAATAGGAGGGAGCAGAGAAATTTCCTCCTTAAATAGGTTGATGGAAGAGTCACTAGAGAATTGTCTCTTTATCGCTAGAAGACAATCTTTAAGCTTTTTTTCCTTGAAAAAAGAAAATAAAAAATCATTAAGAGACACTAAGTACAGCTTAATGTATTACACAATTAGGTAAAAGATTTTATAAACAAAATTATATTATTTGAAGTGTAGTAATATGTAAAAGTAGTTAAAAATACTCCAATTACAATATCTATGCTTTTACAATATCATGGTTCTAACAGGACTAAAAGCAAAGCAGCTAAACAAAACAAAAATACATAAATAAATAAACCAAATCTAGACACATATATATATATTATAGTTACCAATTTGCAGCATGAACTAATACAACAGCCAAAAAGCCTTAAATATTTGCATACTTACTAGAAAAGCACAAGTTGAAATACAACAAAACAATTCGTGAAGTAACTAAGACAAAATTACGCATATAAGAATATGAATATTTGTGTTTAACCCCTTGCAGCCTTCACTTTTTTGAGTTTTTAATTTTAGGCTATTTTTATAAGCACCATATGCTTAAATCCTGAATGTGGAAAAATTTCACACGTTAATGAAGGTTTACCTGAAACACTTCTGTATTAAAACAATGCAATGGAGCAATTTCAAACAAAGTTGAAATAAATGCTGCAGAACATTCAATGAGAATCATTAAACAAACAAATTTATCAACAACAATGTATGTATATGCATTGCATTCATTGATATTGATTGAAATTAATAGATATAAAGGTAGGAGATAAAATCACAATTTAACATTAAATAGGACACAGAAATCTATAACTTTTTCAGTTCTACAACAAATATAACAGACAACACATTTTGTTGAATTGAACAGGATAATAGTCACCACCTTTGCCTTAGAATATTTCAATTGTTTACTTGTTGAAACACATTTACTTCTAATTTTGCGCTTTTTTTTTTTTCTAATTATTCGCCTCAGTAGTTTTTGCTTTTCTCTTTTTTACCTCTTTGCAACGCGTGCAATGAGTTGAAACTCCTTGCACGAAACCCAAGCATGTGAACTTAATATTCCTAATAAGAAACAAAAAAAAAATTGTATTGTATGTACACTGAATTATTTAAGTATGTATTATTATAATATTAAAGACGTGAATACAAGCTGTAATTAAGGTAAATCCATACTTTTTTCCTTCGTCAGTTACAGAACCACATGGCATCATTTGATCTACTAATGTAAGTAAGTTTTCAAAGCTTTTATTACAGCCCACTGACTCAATGCCTTCAACATTTGCCTGAATATCTCTTAGAAATACCTGTGAAATCATTAAAAAAATGTAAAGAAATAAAACCCAAATTTAAATAAAATTTTGAAAATTATGTTGCAATAAAGAACTTAATAGATACTATTGGAACGTCAAAATCAAATCATGCAACGAAGAAAGTATATAACAATAGGACAGTGGCGGCGATAACGGGCCCGCGGGGCCCGCGGCGCGGGGAGCACCGGCGATCTGGGGGCTCCTGGAATGGAAATAGAGATGCCCCACTAAAAGTTTGCGGGGAGCCTCCAATATCTTACCGCCGCCTCTGCAATAGAAACGTGGTATATGTACAATACGTGTGTGTATGTAGTTAGGATTGTGAATAATAATAAGTTTTAGGGTGAAAAAAAGAAGAGAACACAAAATTCACTATAAATAAATTTACAATTAGGAAAATTGTAGTTCCAAGTTCGACAAACAATACCAAATTAAAACAATCTGTTAGTTAATAACCTTGTATAAGATCAACTATGTTAAAATTTAAGGTTTGCACAATTAGTCAGTAATATAGCTACGTATGACAAAGAGCCAAAGTAGTACTTTTTTAAAAGTAATTGTTGCAAAGCTGTAAGATTTTAATTTATAGGTGCGTCCCTATATACCTAAATATCTTACCATTAGAAGTCAGTAAGTAACTGCAATAATACAATATGACAATTAATATAAAGAGAGACAGCGTGACCAAAGTGCTTAAGGCGCCGCACAGCTATCACTAAGTCGAGCCAACTCGAAGTCGTGGGTTCGATCCTGAGCCACGATACTCTAAATTACATCTATGAATCGCGGATGAAGCAGGGCAACGGCCACACTCTTAAGCTGGGTTCATAGCATCCGTTTTAAATGCACGGTGGAACTATCTATGGCTGATGACGTCATGACGGATGAAAAGTTGGGATGGAACCAACTTTTTTCCGTTTTTTGTGTTAGGGGGTACTCTTCCCCCACGCTTTCTTGTGGGTTCGATCCGTGTCATGAGGTGTGATTTGTATCTATGGTTAAAGCACAGAGTGGGGCGAGGGACACCCCCCGAGGTGTTCTCTTTCCACAAGCTTTGACGCAAGTTTACATAGCTTACTAATGACCACACCATACTCGCTTCAGCGATACAAGGTACAAATGTATAATGTGTGAAGTCGCTGGGACTCTCCCCTACGGGGCAAGTAAAATAGGTCTACTGTAAACCCTGATGGCTAGGTTCGAACTAGTAGTTCGTCCTACAGCCCTACCCGTCCTATTAGGAAGTACTAGGTATTTACTACTACTAAATTAATATAAAATAAATGCAGCATACCTTTACTTTCATATCTTTTGATATCACTATTTTCTTGTAGGAAGCATAAGTAATTTCATCTTCTAATTTTTGAAACAGAATAAATTCTTTATTTGCAATTGGAGCAGAAGAAACTATCCAATTGGGTAACTTAAAACTTGCGAAAATCTCAATTAATTGGGATAATTTTAATTGTTCAAGCTCCTGCTCAACAAATGCACATGTCTCCTGCTGACTAGAAGTGGCAATATCTATAGGATATTCTTGTTGAATTATCTCAGCAACTACAAAATTTACAAATATTCCTAATCAAAATAGTAGAAAACTATAATAATTAATAAAGGCGTAGGTAAACTGGTCACACTTTAACAAGAAGGAGTAAGATTAATGGCTGAGAAAGTGTCAAAGACATGCTACTTGTTTGAAAAGTGTCTGTATTTGACCTATATTAATATTAATTCCTCTTAATATTCCTCCTAAATACATCAGGTTTTTTTTTTCAATTTTATTTCATGGACAATTATAAAAATAATAATGATTCCTTTAATGCTAATGTAATACCATATCATTAATGAAATATTCTGGTTATATTCTATTCGGAAGCATTGCATCACAGTAAAAAAAATACAGCAATCAGCTATAAAGATACTAAAAATAATAGTTATAGCGTACAACCTCTTACTCACCATTTGTATTATAAAACTTTTGTTGGAAGCAATTTTCTGTTTTTAGGAGGTGGACGACTTATTTTACCAACCTGTGATAGGTATTTAGGGTAATCGGGGAAGATTGAAGGGCATGCCCCCTCTTTTAACTTTACCCTATCTCTAGGAATCCTACATATGCTACCATCTGGCATCATATGTTCGAAAAACCTCTCGATATCTTCTTCCTTAAAGTGAAGGGAGCATACCCTATCATTATCTTCAAGAGACTTATCCGATCTTGCTATTTTTCTTTCCCATAAACGACGGAGTTCAGGATTCTGTAAATAAAACAATACATTAAAATGGATAAACCTAAATACATTTAAACCTTACAACTACAGCTAGGTTGGGTATATATGCCATTACATATTCATATAACTCCAAAAAGATAAAAAAAACTTGGACCAGTTATGGATCTTTTAGACTTCTGTACAAAGTACAAAAAGAAGCTTTATATAACGGCTCTGTTTGTCTGTCTGTCTGTCCCTCCGTTGGCTTGTTTCAACTCATAAACTACTGAACTAGAAACATGAAATTTGGCACACAGATACATCTCGGCATTTTAGACGACTGGACAAATTTTGGAGTTTTGACACTTATTATTTCCATATTGGCCATATTGGCAGGGCGGCCCTGCCAATATGGCGGGTGGACATGGCATGTTATACATATACATCAATTTAAAGGTCTTGAAGTGTAGATAAAGAATATGCAATTATTACACTTATATATTTTAACTAAGTCGTACAGAAACCGGCGATTATCGCCTCACGTACTTACGTCAAGCGCGCCTTACTTCTTTATGTTTAACTTTATGAATCCATATAATCATCTTTATGTGTGAAAAAATAATTGCATCCTTATTTTTCCACATACCTTTTTTTCAAATCCAGTGGCGTATCTATGTGTGCCAATGCATTGTAGGCATAGAACCCCCCCAAAAAAAATGGAAAAAAACCCTCTTCCTTTTTATCTGTTTTCATATTTATTTAAGTACATACATGTTGCTTCATTTCGGCATCTGTCAGTTAGTAAGTGTGATAGTGAGTATAGGACCTGTCTTTATATGGTAATTTTGGGAGTATAATGAACGGTTTTTGGGAAAAAATATATCTATAATATATTATTTGTAAACTACTTTCAATACCTTTAAAATAATACATTAGCAATAAAACAATAAAATATTGCATTATGTTCGCAATTGCTCCCTGTTCGAAGAAATTTGAAGTGAATTGGCTCAATATGTTTTTCCTGTTTTTGGGCAAAACCATTTATCTTGTGGACCAAATATCAAATCTCTAGCAACAGTAAGTCGTAATTCCANGTAAGCACCTCCACCGCCTTCTTCAAATCGTCATGGCTGTCTAGGAATTTTTGCTCCTCCAATAGAATTTTTAGAACTCCAATTCGAAATTAGAATATAAATATATCCCCATACCAAATGAAGTACCACATCTTAGGTGTGAAAGATTAACCAATTAGAGTTATGCCATTACACGAAATTTGCTTGTATACAATATAACGGAGTAATACTAAAGAATGCTTGTAAATAGGCGGCGCCTCACTCAACTCCTATGCGCAAATCCCACAGATATAATCTACAGCGTACAAATCGAGCATAATTGATCCACGATCAATCAAAGAGATTCTCGACCTCACATCTCCTTCAGTTCCAGAAATATCATAAATTCATTGTTTAGATCTTTAAACATGAATTAATAAATCCTGGAAATTAGCTAAGTATATATACTCCAGTTTTCTAAACTTGCATTAACTAGTACTTACTTAAAAACGTACAAGTATTAACAAAAAAAAAAAAAACGACTTACCTTTTTCTTTATCCATGATAATTTCGGTAATTGGCCCTTCTTTGACTTAAAAGTTCAAAAACACAACACCACTTGAAGATTGACTTTTAAAAGTTCAATATCACCAAACACTATACTTTCTTGACTTCTATAAGTTCAATAAAGCACTATTGTTTCTTACTTTATCCAGTTTAAAAAGAAATAACTTTAAACTAAAAGTTGGGGAGGATAAAATATGGAAAGAAGTTCAGCGTACGTGTTAATTGGTAGGGCTATAAACAAACACTGGACAACAAAATGGCCGCTACCAAGCCAAGCAGTCACTTGTCAGAGTAGTTCAATATTCGGCCACTAGTGGCAATAGCGCTGGTATCGCTTTACAGGATTCACTACATTATATAACAACACTTGATATATATGGTATTGTTATATATCAAAATTTACGTATATATCAAAAAAGTTACAGAATCGCCCTCCTGGGGTCTTATTAGAGGAATTAGCACACGTACGGTCTCTGCTTCGTCAAGTTCGAAAGCTGGGAGTCTCTCAAGGATTTTGACCCTCCTTTGGAGAAATGCTCCCACAGGTTCCGATTCGGTCTGCTGAGTCTGGTAAACCCCCGCCCGAAGGGTTACCACCTTTACATGACCCGCGTACTCTTGTAGTAATTCTTGAGAGAATACTTCGAGTGTAGACCTCAATAAATAACGACTCTCCCACCAAAGCTTGGCCTCACCTTGCAGTTGCCGTAGTGCGATGGGTAGACGTTAAGAGGGTAAAACGTTACAAAGGGTGAAATATTCGTTTAAGGCCTGAAGAAAAGCAGCCCCCTTCCGTGTCATCTCCGGTGAACACAGGAACGTGGGGTGGTTCTGAAAATCTAGAGATCGTTAGGGCTTGTGCAATCATTTGGGCCAGTGATACTGCGACGACCTGGGGAGGAGCTTACTCGCAGGAAGGTTTGATAGTTGGCACAGAAGGTGATAGTGGTGCTGGAGACCGCTGTCTTCTTGTTTTCGTTATTTTGGTTTAAAAAGGAGGGAACAAAAAAAATTGTGGGCCTGCAAAGGACCGTTAAACTTGAAAGTAGAGATAGAAGGTTGAGCGCCACTGGTTTTTTTTTCTTAAAAAAAAACAAAAATAACAACAAAAAACCAAAAAAAAAAAACAGAAAAAGTAGAAAACTGCAAAGGTGAAGTTATTCCGGGACGTATTCGACGACCCACTCACAGGTTGGACGGTAGAGTCTTCGGTGAGGGCCCCTCGGGAAAAGTCTAGCGCCGAGTGCTGAGATTTCCGGAGACGGTTCTTCAACAAGCTCCGGAATAGAGATGTACCCAGAGAGACGTGGGTCTTCTGGATGGCATTTAAAGATTGTGTTGACGTCGATAGTAACAGAGGGAGGTGTATCA
>KZ652724.1:118154-147245 GCA_001010745.2 Gerris buenoi | reverse complement strand
TAAGCCTCATATTGACAAGTAGATACCTATATGATAAAATCTGATTTGTGTTCTATTTTATTTCTGTTCCTTTTGGAAGTGAGTGTCACAATTGATAAATTTGCCTTATGAAGTCTGAAAGCTGCTTTGTCAAAGAAACAAGTTTTAGTTTAATCGTCCTCGACAAATGTTTGAAATTTACC
Source organism: Gerris buenoi (assembly GCA_001010745.2). Classification (NCBI taxonomy): domain Eukaryota; kingdom Metazoa; phylum Arthropoda; class Insecta; order Hemiptera; family Gerridae; genus Gerris; species Gerris buenoi. The sequence continues at coordinate 147,063 of KZ652724.1, read as the reverse complement.
GAGGACGATTCATTTATCATAAAATTTCTTAGTATACATATCAATTTCAAATGTTATTCAAAGAATTCAAATACTTAATTAAGAATTAAATAAATAGTAATAAACTTCGATTAATTTAGTTTTAATATCACTTAATTAATATTTTAATAAGTTTTAGCTTATGAAATTTCACGACTTTCAAGCGCGTCTAAACTAAATTCATAATAACTTGACCTATCCTATTAAATTATCTATTAAGGCATTATAAATTATTTTAATTATTATCTACAATCAGCTTTCCAGGCGAAGAGAAAAAAAGAAAAAAAAATAATTGGATAGTCACGCGAATCGTCCTTCAATAATGTAGGAGGGGTAGGTAAAGAGGGTTAGGTAAAAACTCACGGTCCACGTTTTTTGATAGGNTGATGTTATAATATAGGAAATTGTTTATAAAAGCCGCCTCTAGATATCAGTTTCACTCGACGTCGCTTTTAGGGTCAGTTTAAATTCTTTTTGTTAACCATATTATCCGCAAGTGCTCCCGCAAGGCAAAAGTGAGTAGATTATATTGTTTGCAGGAGTGTTATGTTTGCAACCCTTCTCCTATCCAGTTAACGAAATATTTGAACAGGATATAGAATTAACTCCCTACCTCATCCCCACAGTAAGCGCTTTGAAAAATGTTGATTTTGATTAGCTTTACACATACGGTTTTAACTGGTATAAAAGGAGAGTGTGGTTGTAAGTTCCTGCGTTTCCCCTTTTGTTACACGTTTAAATGGAGTAGACAAGATCAACTCAATAACTCAGTAAATAATGTGAATGCTATAAGTTATAATATAACCTTATTACCTATACTGATTTACCTTAGATTTAAAATATTACAGATAATTATAGTACAAACTTTTGTCTCAATCCTCAATATTTTAAATAAACAATCCATTGAATATGATTCAATTCAAATTATTTCCTTTAGTTGATTAGTATTTGTTACCCATTTAATATATTTTTACCCACGCCGAATTCGTTAAGAATATCGCAAATAAATTCTTAATTTGAAAACCATAATATGATATACTAATTAATTTGTACATATTATTTATATTGTAGTTGGATAATATCATTATAAGTTACATAGGTAATCTGTATATTATGTATAATATCTAAATACACCTGAACACATTGACTTATCACGATGTTTTATAAAACAATTTAGCTATAATCTTGAAATTTAGCAGCTTGATTACAATAATGTTGGTAAGCACTCAGAAAATTGATTCTTGAATTGACCATATAGAATAATAATCATCTTTAATATGCCACTGATTTACTCATTGGTTTATCATGAGTTCTTATAAAACAAATGAGCAGCGATCTTAAAACTTAGCAGTTGCAACTTTGATGTTTCATGTAATCACAATGAAATTGTTTTTGGATCTGATCATTTTGCTCTAAATAGCGGTGAATTTATGCTTTGAAGTAACACTACTTCTCCGGAGCTACTTAAGATAATGATCTACAATATTTAAATGCCACTGATTGACTCGCAGACCCCCTTAAAGGCTTCTCAGTAACTAGTTAAACAACAATCTTGATTTTGTGTTTCAAACTAATAACGCAATTGACAAACAAGTTCCAGAAGTGACAATTGTTGAGAAACATTTTGATTAACGATTCTCTATTTCAATTAGACTTCAACTTTCTAGTCAATATTTTGCTTTTCGCCATGACTATAAATACATTTTGTGGCCAGTTTCTAATGGTTTTTGCTATGAGTGGATCAGTCTCACCACTAATCGCATGGCGTTATAGCGTTATGAGTCACCTCTACTTCAGTATTTTTGAGATATGGTGTTTGTTACAAACATATCACATTTTACAGCAAATGGACTTTTACCTGGATACACGGTACGTGAGATTGACCAGTGATCTGTCACTAGATCTTTACCAGTGATCTGTCACTAGATATTTATCACTGATCTGGCACTTGATCTTTACTAGCGATCTGTAAATTGATCTTCACCAGTGATCTTTCACTTAATCTTAACCAGTGATCTATATACTTCACTTTTACTGATTAATACTACCATGTTCAGTTTTATTCACTATACATATATTTTATTTCTTACTGCCTCTCGACCAAATCATATTTTAATACGCTGCATTGTTTTGATATAATGCGATTTTCTAGAAGGTACCTACTTCACAAAATCAAAAAGTTAAATAGAAAAAAAGTCGAATCGAAAAATAAACACCCTCCTGAAACATGGCTAACGCAGCATCTAATCTCCTGAAAACTGCAAATTTTTCATCGCAAAATTCTGTGTTCAAATTACGATTTAGTGTTTCAAATTTAATTCCATCAAAAATATTTATTTTCGTTTTTAATGTAAAAAAATGAACATTGAAAACTTAATTTGTAAATAAAAGCAATTATTTTATAAGCGACTTTTGAATTTAAGTTTATCAGTATGGTCTTAATTGTTATATTAAGTACGGTATATATTATATCAAATTACAGCAAGGAGTTATAAACGTAAACTTTTTTAAAATAAACCCAGATAGCTAAAGTTTAAATTCGTATTATCTTATATTGTAAAAACAAGTATGTTAAAAGATAAACTTGTATTTATAAGAATAATAAAGTATTTAAACAAAGAAATGCCAAGATTTATAATAAAGGAAATCAAAATCGTTTATATCGTAGTAAAGTGATATTTATTTAATTTTTTTAACTATTTATTCAGCTACAACTACAAAAAAATAATTGCAACAAGTGACTTTTGTCGTACAGAAAGTAATTTTAATGTAACAAAATTAAAAAATTAAAATTATTAAATGAAAATTAAGTGAAATTAAATAAATATCAAAGTGATATTTACACCAAAATATATCTAGTTTTAACCATCATGGTAAACATTACAAATTAAGAAACTAATTTAACTAAGTAAATTTAAGAACTCGTCAATTCTAAAATATTAAGTTGTATTTATACAAAGAAAGTTCACGTTTAAACACTTATAAATTACAATAATAATAAGAATAAAGTAGCTACGAAGGACAAAAGTGTGTGACCATATTTTATATAAAATATATTTTTATATTTCAAAGCTTGTTACTCCTACTTATTTATTATATAGAATATGTGTGTAATTCAGATTTAAGTTGTAAGAATAAAGGATCATATTGTGAGGCTAAAAACTAAAAAGGGGTAAAACAGTCATAGGCCATACCTAATAATATCTAATATCTTGTGAAATACTCAGCGATAAGAAATTTTGAAAATACCTCATTATATTATGTTAATAGTTTAAAGTAACCTGATAAAGTGCATTTACCTGCATCCCCCCTTAAATTTTATTTCATGACTACTGGAATTTTTCGTTCTTTTGTAAATGCTCTTGAAAGTATAATTTTTCCCTGATTTTTTATTTTTAAACTGTATAATTTATAGGTTATGCAAGAGGAAAAAAAGCTCTGCTATTCCTGGAAAGTTAATATTTAAAATAGCTTCTTTAGTAGTCGGAATAAAAAATTAGGGAGTGACATCTAGATTTTTTTCCAATTAGGGATTAGCATCAATATGTTTTCAATTAGAGAGTACCATTTAGATATTTTCAATTAGGGAGTTGTATTTAGATATTTTCACTCAGAAAACATTCTGTTTATATATCATGATTTGGTAAGTTATAAACTCATAATGAAATCAATAAAAATAACACTCTCGTTAGTCAAGCGTAGCAACTAAGCTAGTGTAAAGTCTAGAGGTAAAATATAGCGTTTAACTATCATTTTTTACCCAAAAGTAAGACAAATTATCTCTTTCATTTTTTCCCCTAAAACCTTTACTTTGACCGTAATTAAAACGTCAAAAATGTAAATTTTGTCAATTCAACTGGCCGCCATTTTAAAACGTCAAAATATAAAAAGATCTGGTTGGCGGCAAATATTTTATTTTTTCAAGGCCTTTCTAAATATGTATCACAGTATAGGGGTTCCAATTTGAAACTTTAAAGATTAATCCAACATGGCGGCAACCAACATGGTAGAAAAATGGGTACCTACAAAAAAAGTATTTTTTATGCATGATGAATATAGCAACAAACCGCAGTTTGATATCTCATATATTAACGGAGATAATTAGCCGTTGCCGAACTTTTTCCACACCCTGCATATAAATTATTATTATTATTTTTTTTTATTTTTTTTTTTTTAAATATGAGGTTTTCAGAATGTTTTTATTTGTCGAAATACTCAGCTACAGATTGGCACGAGACCAAAAATGGTCCCCGATTAATATAAAGACAATAAAAAACAAATTTGAACTTCAGACCGTTTTAAATGTTTCCGTTGTTTTGGTAAGCTTGGAAGCATAAATGTATTGGATGCAAAGAAACAAACCTAGTAGAGCTATTTCTTAATANAGTTAATATATATATATATATATATATATATATATATATATATATATATATATATATATATATATATATATATATATATATATATATATATATATATATATATATATATATATATATATATATATATATATATATATATATATATATATATATATATATATATATATATATATATATATATATATATATATATATATATATATATATATATATATATATATATATATATATATATATATATATATATATATATATATATATATATATATATATATATATATATATATATATATATATATATATATATATATATATATATTTAGGTTGGATAAGTGTCTGGGAAGCGTACAGTGGACCAACCTTCCCACCCTATTCATTGATCGTTCACCCCATTCACCCCTAACCAGTCTGTAGCAGTATAAAGTGAGTTGGTAAGTGGTGAGATATAACCTAGTGTGGAAAATTCTGTTAGCCAACAAAAAACTTTTACAAGCTTTCCTGTAATATCACTTTTACAGTTAGGGTCTGTTTTAGTTTCATCCGGTTCCGAACATTTTATCCCTTTAGCTGTAAATTGTATCATGGTTTTTATAAAAACTCGATTCTTTGTCAGCAAGCTCTCTTTATTATAACCATGTATTTCAACTGACAATGATAGTATGGATTAATTTGTTTGCATGGAGTCTTTATTATCAACATGGTGTTGTTAGGAGTTGGACATTCCCACAAACCTACATTCTTCGGTTAACAATGTTTCCAAATTAAACTCTCTGCTTGTCTGACATTTATCTGCAGAATTATATCTGTATGCATTTATATAATAATTACCAGCTGATGGTTCCAGGGCTAAAAACGCCGTTGGGTAAAAACAAACCTTAGACATTCATTTCAGTATGGCATGACTATAAAAAAAAAAAAAAAAAAAAAAAAATGTACCTTATTGCAGTGTGCAAAACACGGTATTACATTGCTGATGTGTTTTGCCAGGCAAGCAAGAATGGCAGTGTGAGAGCACGCTCGTCTCTGATAAGCCCTATATCTGATGTTATTCATCTGGAATAGGTCCAGAGTTGGGTGGGCATCGCATCGTCGGGCCCCTGATGAGTCGGACGCGACGAAACNTGTACCTTATTGCAGTGTGCAAAACACGGTATTACATTGCTGATGTTTTGCCAGCCAAACAAGAACGGCAGTGTGAGAGCACGCTCGTCTCTGATAAGCCCTATATCTGATGTTATTCATCTGGAATAGGTCCAGAGTTGGGTGGGCATCGCATCGTCGGGCCCCTGATGAGTCGGACGCGACGAAACGACGCAGGACATGGCGTAAGCAGCCAACACCTTTTTGACGAAATTTCTGATGTTAGAACCGAGAAGCTCCCTACAACATTTAATGGTCATGGTCAAGGGGGTTTATGACGTACCATAATGAGGGATGAGAGGTTTTTGATTTTATGTATTTAGATATATAAGTTATTACAGGAATCGCGGTTAGGTTGTTAGTGGGATATTAAAACAAATAGAAATGAAGTATGTACATTATTTATATATCCGACGAATCAATTAATTTATTAATTTATTCAACGGATATAATAATGCTTAAGCTAACAGATAATTATGGTGCGTTGTCTTCCACGGTTGGTTTCATAATGGAGTTCTAGGTCATCCGGTGGTGACCGCGTCATAGTGGATGACAGTTCAAGTTGTTTCTATCATCAGTACATCGTGCTCTACCCTGAAGTTGCCTCTTGCATAAGAGGCGAAACGTCGGAAACATCGTACACTATGACACGGTCACCACCAGAAGACCTAGAACTCTAACAGATTAATAAATTAATTGGTCCAACTAATTAATTTAAGTGGGTATATAACATTATATACGTATAAGGTCATTTGATGTGATGTTATAATATAGGAAATTGTTTATAAAAGCCGCCTCTAGATATCAGTTTCACTCGACGTCGCTTTTAGGGTCAGTTTAAATTCTTTTTGTTAACCATATTATCCGCAAGTGCTCCCGCAAGGCAAAAGTGAGTAGATTATATTGTTTGCAGGAGTGTTATGTTTGCAACCCTTCTCCTATCCAGTTAACGAAATATTTGAACAGGATATAGAATTAACTCCCTACCTCATCCCCACAGTAAGCGCTTTGAAAAATGTTGATTTTGATTAGCTTTACACATACGGTTTTAACTGGTATAAAAGGAGAGTGTGGTTGTAAGTTCCTGCGTTTCCCCTTTTGTTACACGTTTAAAGAATTATTTTGTACGTTTGTTCTGATCACTTCTATGTTTAGCCCATCGGTTGGCTAACCGACACTACGCTTGGCGTAGCTATAATGAGTGATGTATGGTATTGACATTTGTATTAGAACATGTTTTGTTGCCAGCACTTCGTTTCGAGAAAAGAATCATCACCTGCGCTGCGTATAATTAAAACACATATTTCACAGCTATAATTGAAGTTATTGATCGCATACGCAAGCCTTTGGAATAACACTATGTCACCGGTATATCGATTAAAGATGTGATAGCCTTAAGCTAGGCGCACACTGGCGACAAAGCAGTCTGGAGACTGTTTTGTCGCCAGTGTGCGCCTTGCCAAAGGCTATCACATCTTTAGTCGATATACCGGTGACATTGCATCACCGCCATACGGTTTTGTCGCCAGTGTGCGCCTAGCGTTATCACTCTAGGATTTGAAATCACCAGATATGTCTGTGTTTAGACCGAGGATTCAGGCATATAATTTTATCTCTTAAATACGTTATATAAACTTCGATTTTATGTTGTTGTTGGTAGATGTCGTCTGTCAAAATCATTAGAAATCTAATTAACTCTCCTCCAGCCATTCAATCTAGCAGAAAATTGGCACACAGAGTCTATACCAGTACAAAGACGTTCTATTAAATTTTAAGGTCACCCACCCTAAGTGTCACCCTGATTAACGACATTGCTTCTAAAAACATATGACTTTTGATTGTTATGAAAATTTGTTGATGCATTCTTTTAAAAACAAACAATTTTCCGGTGACTCACACAACTAAGAATGACTATAAATATAGGATTTTTAATAAAAATAATTGATTACTATTATTACATTCCTGTTTCAAACGTAGTCTGTTGTAAACGCTTTCCTTAAAGCCCCATACACGGTCAAAATGTTTGATCGTGTATGGGGATCAGGTAAAACCTTAGACCACATTAGCATGCAGTCCTTCTCAGATCCATGACTGTATTTTTCTCCAACGTGTGACATTGACTCAAGATGAAAGAGGTGTAGTTCAATAACCAAACATCGTCATCACACAAAAAAAATTAGGTTGATATAGCGTATCTGGGGCATCACGTATAGAAATGGCAAGACTGACTAATGTAATGCATTTATAATTAAAGTGTTTCCTGTATATTGATAAAAATTTCATTATTTATGGATACTTTTTCATTTCATACTCTCTTCCAAAACCTAATACGCTACATCGAAACCCAGTTAATCTATGACAGATACATACGCCCAAGATTTGCTAAATCAACCTGTATACAGCTGTGTCTCAAAGACTGAAGATGGAAAATGTATTAAGAGAAAGAGAAGTGTCCATAATTGGTGCATTTTTAATCAATCTACAGAAAATACTAATTAATTGTGCTATTTTTTTCATTTCTATGCATGACGCCCGCGCCCCAGGTACGCTACATCAACCAAAATTTGTTATTGAAACAAATGACCGGTTTCGACTGTTCTAAAGCAGCCTTCTTCAGATAATCTATCTAAAGGTTACTGGATCGACTTCGAAAGTACAAGTGACATTATCAAGTGACTCTTGATCACCCGTTTCATCAGTGTAATGATCACTAAATTGTTCGTTGTTTGTAAGAAGTTGTTGCAATGCAGATATGATGTTTCCCATGAACATTGTTACTCGTTCTTCCTTAATTCTCCTCCCTTTGTAATTTTTAAAGTTATTCTGCTGGGGGCTATGTTAAATATTTATTCTTCGTTAATATGTAACGGAAGGGTGAGCTTTCATTAATTATTAATATATCATGCGTCAAAAGAAGTCTTGTCGATTTTGTTTTCAACCCTTTGTTAATAAACAAACATGGAACTCATTTTTAATGAACTTCCTTCTTGAGATTTATAATTTGTTGACATGCACTTTTATTGTCACATAATTGCTTATTTTACATTACGTTCTTGCACAACTGGTGATGTATCTATGTTCTTAGTAGGTATCCGCCTAAGAGGTTTCCGCATAAGTAATAAATATCCCTTTAATAAAATTTTTATTATTGTTTCTTGCTCCTACGGTAACTTTCATGAGCAAATAAAAAGAAACGTTAAACAATTTTAAGTAAGATTAGAAGCCGATATTAAATGAAAGTTTATATTTCTCATGGTTTAACAAAATATATTATTATAAAGAAAATGCGGTCTTAGAAAACTTTATTAGTTTTGACTTATTAACTTTATTAGTTATGAGTTGGAAAAATGTGTTAAAATTTTTGACTTTTCGTAGGTACATTTAATTAAGATTGAATAAAAAATTATTATAATATAACTTCTTCTGGGTGGGGAATTGATCACGGTCTCTCTCCGTCCACAAAGATATTTTCTTAGGAACTAGATTCTCCCCGGTAAAACCGCGTATATCGTTAGATTCGTATTTAAATAGACTACATTTTACAATTTTTAAAATCAAATTCATTCGCATTTTTTTTTTTCAAGAAGTGCATTTTTTAAACATCATTGTGTATTACAAATGTCTGACTGATCATTTTTTCAAAAGTTTAAGGTGGTCTGTGCTGCATTGTTTTTCCGTATCTTGAACAAAACTGGTGTTTTCTGCATGTTTAGATCGAAAAAGTAAACAAATGTTTACATAATCACCGACAACTGATCAGTCCGACGATGATAACGGTCTATGCGGCAGCCAGCCGGCATTTTTTATTTTAAGTTATTTAGCATGACCTTACTGAATTTTTAAATCGAAATTTAAGTGAAAACATGTTTACATAATCAACAACAACTGATCAGTCCGACGATGATAACGGTCTATGCGGCAGCCGAGCCTCTATTTTTTTATTTTAAGTTCTTTAACTTGACCTATCTTAGTATTTTTCGGACTAGGTCTGCAGATCTTACTACAATAAACTACCACTTGATTGCTCGCCCAAAGAAATAATCGGAGAGGTCACGCAAATTTTTCTTTACAATGCAGCATTGAGGCAACGTGGGGGTTAGACCTTGACGGTCCAGACTTGCCGTATTGATAGCATTTCCTTACCTTATTACAAACTCACTTTTGAGTTCAACACGCAATGGTAAAATCAAAACAGGATTCTGATTTCATTATAATTAAGGCTTTAATAATAGTACTTAATTTTGAACATTTCTCGTGATCAGCCTATTTACACACTCATGTTGATTTTGATTAGCTTTACACATACGGTTTTAACTGGTATAAAAGGAGAGTGTGGTTGTAAGTTCCTGCGTTTCCCCTTTTGTTACACGTTTAAAGAATTATTTTGTACGTTTGTTCTGATCACTTCTATGTTTAGCCCATCGGTTGGCTAACCGACACTACGCTTGGCGTAGCTATAATGAGTGATGTATGGTATTGACATTTGTATTAGAACATGTTTTGTTGCCAGCACTTCGTTTCGAGAAAAGAATCATCACCTGCGCTGCGTATAATTAAAACACATATTTCACAGCTATAATTGAAGTTATTGATCGCATACGCAAGCCTTTGGAATAACACTATGTCACCGGTATATCGATTAAAGATGTGATAGCCTTAAGCTAGGCGCACACTGGCGACAAAGCAGTCTGGAGACTGTTTTGTCGCCAGTGTGCGCCTTGCCAAAGGCTATCACATCTTTAGTCGATATACCGGTGACATTGCATCACCGCCATACGGTTTTGTCGCCAGTGTGCGCCTAGCGTTATCACTCTAGGATTTGAAATCACCAGATATGTCTGTGTTTAGACCGAGGATTCAGGCATATAATTTTATCTCTTAAATACGTTATATAAACTTCGATTTTATGTTGTTGTTGGTAGATGTCGTCTGTCAAAATCATTAGAAATCTAATTAACTCTCCTCCAGCCATTCAATCTAGCAGAAAATTGGCACACAGAGTCTATACCAGTACAAAGACGTTCTATTAAATTTTAAGGTCACCCACCCTAAGTGTCACCCTGATTAACGACATTGCTTCTAAAAACATATGACTTTTGATTGTTATGAAAATTTGTTGATGCATTCTTTTAAAAACAAACAATTTTCCGGTGACTCACACAACTAAGAATGACTATAAATATAGGATTTTTAATAAAAATAATTGATTACTATTATTACATTCCTGTTTCAAACGTAGTCTGTTGTAAACGCTTTCCTTAAAGCCCCATACACGGTCAAAATGTTTGATCGTGTATGGGGATCAGGTAAAACCTTAGACCACATTAGCATGCAGTCCTTCTCAGATCCATGACTGTATTTTTCTCCAACGTGTGACATTGACTCAAGATGAAAGAGGTGTAGTTCAATAACCNGTAATTAATAAAAATTAAAACAATAATAAAAATAAAAAATAAATATTATAAAACAATTTGTATTAAATCTCGTCTTGTATTCATATATACATACTTTCCTAATTATGTTTAATTGGATATCTTTAAGAATTGGTGAAATCCGTTGAGTTTAATTTATCAGTGGGAGATGTTGTTAGATGTTTTATGCAAAGAAACGTTGGGCAATTTAAAACTCCGATTCCATTAAAAAATTGCAATGATTTCTAACTCTGGGCTTGTACAAAGCGTTCCAACTCCTATCGAATCCAGTCCAAAATCCTAAGAAGAATAGTCCACACTTCTTTCTACGTTCACTTTACCCTTCACAACGAACTTAATGTACCCTTCGTCCATGGCCTAGTCATATCTCGATACAAATCCTTCTATTACTCCATATCCCAACACCCATATCCATTAATCCACAATCTGTCATTATCATTCAATCCCGGAAAATCTCCTCGACGTCTAAAGAGGCAGTGGCCACGTGATTGATTGAGCGTTGTCTAACTTCTAAATATATTTAGCTCTGTCAATACTGTTAATGGACAGTTCCTCACTACAAGTCAACATCATGTCATTGTAAAAACAAACATCATTATTGCATATAACATTAAATTATGTAGCTGCAATCTTCTAATAAAAATTACAAAACAAAATAATGATTTATAAAACCCTATCAATCATAAAATGTAGTCTTGTGTAATTTCTTCATTTCTGAATTCGTAATTAAGTCACTATGTAGGCTTAATTCTAAACGACTTATATGACAAAACAGTGTCCAAATTATGTAGTTAATTTCGTTACAGCATTTTTTCGATATTATGACTTTTCACTCGATAATTTTATTTATTTTTTCGGTCATTTTAATTTCATAATTTTTTATTTTATAGATTCTTCGTGTATACAATGATACAAATAGTCAAGTGTACCGATAAGTTTCTGTAATAAGTCAATAGTATAGATGAAACCTAGATGTGTTAGCTCAATTAATAAAGTGTTAATGAATTAAGGTTTCTTTTGTACACTTGCTTGAATTCGAATCGATAAAAAGCAAGAGTAGGTTTGGAAAAGGGATAAGTGGTTAGAATAATCAAGTGAGAAAATTCTTTTTGCAAACAAGAGCTTGTATTAAGCTTTCTAAGTATATCCTTTTTCCATAGAGTAGTGTGCTATCTCACTACTACTCAAGGTAAAACTCTTGCTCGATTCAACTTTAAATTGCTTTTCTCCTTGTTTTAAAAATTGATATCTTCGTTCTCAGGTGTTTTTTTTTTTTTGTATCTTTGCACTTAATACACAAGTGCGGGTACTAGTGCAAAGTACCCGCTGCACTTTTTTTTACTTCAATTTTATAAGCAGTAATGTGGATATAACTTTATAAATCACATGAACACAAAATTCAATATTCTATTCATGCATTCGTCTGGAGTAATTTTCCTTTGAATGCTTGAAACATCATTGCTATCTCAGAAGCTGCAAAGATACTATCACGTATAGGGATATTGGATCTAAATTAAATTTTTCAGTAAGATACCGTTTACACCCCCTACGGTCTCAAGGTTTACTATGATTTATACACACATACTATGTGTGACTCTCAAGCCAGATCTGAACCTTAGAATAAAAAGCGTATCGAAATTTTTGAAAACTATTAAATTATAACTAATACATTATAAAGATTTAACTTACGACTATTACTACTTTTTTTTTTTACAAAAAAAGAGAACATTTTTGAAAATATTTGAAGAAGAAAATCAATAAATTAAAAGACGCATTTTAATAGCAATATATAGCGGCGAGTTGTAACTAGGAGAAAAAGCCGGCTGTTTTCCACGACAAACAAAGCTTACCAACTCAACAAAAATAAAATAATTTAAAAATCAATAATAATAGTAAACATTTTAAACTAAATAATAAAGTACCTATTGTAAATAATAATTTTATTATTTAATATTTTTTTATTCGTTATTTATATTATACTATGTTAGAAACAACTTATTTTGCCTTAGCATATGAGATTCTATACTTTAAAATAGATCGTTTATGTACAAGTACTTACAATGCAGTACTTAGGATTTACAAAGCTTATACCCTAACTGCAAGTATAAAGATAAATTGTAGGGACGCGCTTTAAGAAAATCTAGGTATTGATTGCATAAATGTAGAGGGTTGTGTTTACTTTCCCACTCTATCCTCATCTTAGCCCGCTCCAGTAATTCAATTTAGATAAGGTTTTCTCAAATAACAATCGGTATTTTGGTACACTCTATTTATACAATTACTCCACTAATATAGTTGTAATATTTAGGAATATTATCACTGACTCCTCTGCTTTTAACTGAACTGAAATTGTTTAACATCCCGAATATACATCATTCAATTGACTGAATAGTACTCATACTAATACCAAAAACAAAATTCTTACAATAATACTGACAAAGCCGAAACAGTAGTCTAGTACTTCCTACTAGAACGGGTAGGACGAACCACTTGTTCGAACCTTGAAATTAGGCCATCATATAGGCCCATTTTACTAGCCCTGTGGTGGAGAGTTCTAGCTACTTCACACATCATACAGTTGTACATTGTACCGTCGAAGCGAGTATGGTGCGGTCATTAGTAAGCTATATAAGTGTATATCAAAGCGTGGGGGAAGAGTGCCCCATAAGGGGTGTCCCTCACCCTGCTCCATCCTCGAACTATAGTTACAAATCACGTCATCGTGACACGGATCGGACCCACATCAAACAGTGGGGAAAGAATGCCCCATATGGGGGTGTTCTACGCCCTGTACCGTCCACGATTCATTGATGCAATTCAGAGTATCATGGCACGGGATCGAACCCACGACCTCGAGTTGCCTCGACTCATTGATAGCTGAGCGAGCGCCTTAAGACGCTCTGCCACCCTGGCTACCTCAGAAATATATATATATTTTTTTTAAGAACAGTCCTCATCATTTTTAAGCAACTTTGTATTCTTTATATTTACAGGATAACTATGGGATAAAATAGGGGTCTCGGTAGTTCGCATGGGGGAACGTTTGGCTCTCCTTTATCAATAAGGTGAAACAACACGAAGGAATGATCTCTTCAAAAACCTAACCGTGAAAATATGGCCATGTTCTAGAACCCCTTCCAAAAAAAGGCATCCTATCAAAGTAGTGATATTTACATAGTGACCAAGTTTCCTCTTTTTTTAGTCCATAATCTCACTTCACTCCTACTTTCATGAGCAACACTACTTCTTTTACTTTTATTGCTTAACACTTGGCCTGTTTTTAAATGAGTCATGAAATGCAAGTATTAATGTATACTCGAACAGGAGTTATGTGGGGTTATGGAAAGGTGAGAACTCAGAAGAAAAGAAAAAAAAATCCAGACCCCCTCACAAAAAAGGCAGCCTATAAAAGTAGTATTATCTATTACGACTTATTGTGACCAAGTAATTTTTATGCCTTATTCAGAAAACTGGCCAAGTTTAATGCAAAAAAAAAAAAAAAAAAAAAAAAAAAAAAAAAAAAAAATAGAGGAGTGTTGCTCATGAAAGTAGGAGTGAAGTGAGTTTTAGAAGTGAAGTTTCAAAGTTCATAAGTCGATATTTTCAAAATGGTGGCAGATATTAAAACAAAATTTAGCGAAAATTATTTTTCTTATAAGGAGGTAAAATTTGTACTAATTCCAGTGCTATCAGCAAAGGTTTGATTTATTTACAAATATTTGAAATAAGAAATAGTCCAGTGACTTTTCTTTTTAGCTGAGCCATATCTCTAGACACGATAAATAACCTTAAACTCTCGGAGGTATGATTATATTTTGTTTTTATGACAAAATCAATAAGTGACATTGATATCAAATAGTTTTTTAGGTTTCTGTACAAAGTACAAAAAGAAACCTTATATAACGGCTCTGTCTGTCTGTTGGTCCGTTGGCTTGTTTCAATTCATAAACTACTATTATAGCTAACATAAACACAGAAACATAAAATTTGACACACGGGTGCATCTCGGCATTTTAGACCCATTTTAGAGTTTTTACACTTAATATTTCTAAAATGGCGGCCAGGCCAATATGGCGGACGACTAAAAAAATTTGTTTAGTTACCATGGCAAGTTATACATCAATTTAAAGGTCTTGAAGTGTAGAAAAAGAATATTATGTAAATATTAAAATAACACACGTAATATTTTCAAGATGGCGGCCAATATGGCGGGTGACTAAAAAAAAGTTCATTTTTTACGATTTCGGTAGTACTCATACTACGGAAAGATTAAAATTTTAATTTAAATCAAATTTAGGAACGCAGCAGCATCCGTAGTTAATAATAATTATAATTTGATTTAAATTCAAATTTACCGTAGTTAATAATAATTATAATTTGATTTAAAATAAAAAAAGTTTTTAGTCACCATGGCATGTTATGCATTAATTTAAAGGGCTTAAAGTGTAGAAATAGAATATGCAACTATTACACTTAATATTTAAACTTAATCTTACAGAAACTGGCGATTATCGCCTCATGTATTTACGTGAAACGTGCCTTACTTGTTTTCTTATACAATTGTTATTAACTTTAGTTCTACTTAATATTTTTCGATAAAACTAAGCCTAACACATGCGCAACATGTTTGCTCATGAGTTTGCACATTACGGGATAACAATGCCGTAATACCCTGTTGAATAATGCTGTATTCAACAATGAACATTAGAAAGTTCTATTAGGAATGAGAATCACATAACTATTATCATTGGAATGAACATTAGAAAGTTCTATTAGGAATGAGAATCACATAACTATTATCATTGGTAAAAACAAAACAAAATGAATCATTCATTGTTATTGAAAACGTGTATTTTAATAAGTGTAATTGATTAAAGAATAATTATACGGTTTTTTCCAGTATGGAACAGTTAAATAAACTGGAATGAAAGTGCTTTTTTGCTTGATTACTCTTCTATGATAAATGTCGGTGCTTAGATTCCCCTAAGGGAAAAACTCTGATGAATTAAACATTTTATTTCTGATATTCGGACCTTTATTTCAAACCTGACCTCTTGCATATTAGATCGAACGGTCCAACTAAGCTACCCCCAAACATTTCTATTATTTAGATATATTTTACAAATATTGTTATTAAAATAATGTATCCCTCATTACAGTATGAACATGACAGAAACTTCACATATCGATTAGTTTTTAGTATTAAACATGCTTAATCTTCCTCTCGCAATCAATATCAGATTATTGCCAGTGTATTAGGCTTTAGTATCCCCTCAAACATCCGGATCTCTCATATTTTTGTTGGAGTTTAGTATTAAGGCCCCCATACACGATGAAACATTTTGCGCAAACCTGATGTCGGGGAAATTTAGTTAAACATCATGTTCGAGCAAACATTAAGCAGCCCCAAACACGGTCAAAATGTTTGCGCAATCATTTTGACCGTATATGGGGGCTTTTAGGGATTCCTGAGGAATACATAACTAAAATATGCATAGTTTTCAACGATTCGAATTTAAAATTTCTTTATTCATATAATAGAAATAAAAAAAAAAAAAAAAAATCATTTTAAAAATCATGAATACAATAGTGATTGTGAGAGTCTTAAAACTTTTTGTATAATTTTCCTTCTGCGTAATGGGACGAACATTTCGTTAAGCAAGTCTTTTGTTAAAGGAAAGGGTCCTTTGCTAGATTCTTTGTTAAGTTTGTTAAGACATTCAGAATTCTACCTTTTGCCGATATTTTAGTGTCGCCTCTTTCTTACATAGGTATATTTTTTTTCTTTATCTTAAATTACCTTACTCTTGTAGTTTCTATTGCGTTTTAAGTTTTAAAAAACATTTTTTTCTGTATATAAAATATATATTAATAAAAATAAACATAGCATTCTTCTAGTTATTTAAATTTCAATATTGCAATCCAAATACAAATTAATTTAAGTTTATATATACATATAGTGTTAGGATTCGTAGTGCCGGGGGATCTCTGTGATCCAGAACCGTTTTATTGTTTAATTCTTATCGGAGCCTCCAGAGGCCAGCTTCGTTCGTTTTGTCGCCGGTATTGAAAAGGCTGCCATTCACATTCGTAGTTGAATAGTCAAGCCTCTTTCATTTACGNCCGCTCAAATAATTTAACTCTCACAATTTTAACGCTACTGATATGAAGCATGGTTCAAATCAGTAGCGTTAAAATTGTGAGAGTTATACGAGACTCGGATAGACATACAGACCAGACACACACAGACAATCCGCTCAAATAATTTAACTCTCACAATTTTAACGCTACTGATATGAAGCATGGTTCAAATCAGTAGCGTTAAAATTGTGAGAGTTATACGAGACTCGGATAGACATACAGACCAGACACACACAGACAATCCGCTCAAATAATTTAACTCTCACAATTTTAACGCTACTGATATGAAGCATGGTTCAAATCAGTAGCGTTAAAATTGTGAGAGTTATACGAGACTCGGATAGACATACAGACCAGACACACACAGACAATCCGCTCAAATAATTTAACTCTCACAATTTTAACGCTACTGATATGAAGCATGGTTCAAATCAGTAGCGTTAAAATTGTGAGAGTTATACGAGACTCGGATAGACATACAGACCAGACACACACAGACAATCCGCTCAAATAATTTAACTCTCACAATTTTAACGCTACTGATATGAAGCATGGTTCAAATCAGTAGCGTTAAAATTGTGAGAGTTATACGAGACTCGGATAGACATACAGACCAGACACACACAGACAATCCGCTCAAATAATTTAACTCTCACAATTTTAACGCTACTGATATGAAGCATGGTTCAAATCAGTAGCGTTAAAATTGTGAGAGTTATACGAGACTCGGATAGACATACAGACCAGACACACACAGACAATCCGCTCAAATAATTTAACTCTCACAATTTTAACGCTACTGATATGAAGCATGGTTCAAATCAGTAGCGTTAAAATTGTGAGAGTTATACGAGACTCGGATAGACATACAGACCAGACACACACAGACAATCCGCTCAAATAATTTAACTCTCACAATTTTAACGCTACTGATATGAAGCATGGTTCAAATCAGTAGCGTTAAAATTGTGAGAGTTATACGAGACACGGATAGACATACAGACCAGACACACACAGACAATCCGCTCAAATAATTTAAAAAACTGCCATAACGGATAATTTCGTTGAATTCTCGATTGAGAATTTTTTGGGTTAAACAATATTTTTCATTTAAACCTTCAGGGAATGTGAGGATAAGCAAAAATTTTGATTATTGACCACAAGTGGTAATATTTCATCCAACACATTATTGAGTAATTAACTTGTTAATATTCTGTGACCACATAACTTACAAATTTCAAGAATTATTTCTGCTATTAACTTTATTAGGAGGCAGGTAAAGGTAGGGAATCTTTGGAATTCTGTGGTTTATAGTAAAATATAGTACATATAACTATTATTAGTTAAAATTAATTATGAAATTAGGGTTAAAGATTATCTTAGGGAGAGTATGTGATATGACACCACAAGCCATCATAACCTTGTCCCTTACTATAAATTTATCATGCTAAACACGAATAAAAATGACAAAATCATAAATATAATATATTACTCTATAATGGAAACGGTTAACATTATCAATTTACTTTGATTTGTAGCTTGTGGCATTGTATGACCTGAAAAAAAAAACAACTAACAAAGATATAATGCTAACTATAGATTTATTTGTTTTAAAACAGATCGTGGTCGAGCCTAAGTACATAGGTCGTTTTCATATTATTATTTTTTATCTCCGACCTATTCACGTGCCCGGGCTAGTCGCATATGAGTCTTACTCAAGTGAGGTCCGGGTCCTCGCCGCCTTCTATTTCTACCGCTTAGCGTCCGCTTCTTAAAATCAGTTTTTAATATTCCTTTTCCCCGCTTTTCCTTTCCTTCCCTACGCATCCGCCGTCCGATTCCCTCTACATTACCCACCATCTTACATCAGCCACGATCTTACAAATCAGGTATTTCTCATATTTTTCATTTTTTCCATTATTACACGCACAGCCAGCGCACCTCGTCACAGTCCGCAGAAGGTCTAAAATATCCTTTTAGTCCTTCCATTTAGTTGGTCCTTTGGGCCGGATGATTGGTGCGTTTTAATTTTTTTTTTTGGAAAATTTCGCTTTTAATAATCAAGGTGAATCGTTTTTGCGATGTATAGGAAAGGAACCAGCTGATTTTAGATTATTCTTAAACCCGCTTATCTGAGACCGCTTATCTTTGTTTACTTTTCCCCTTTACGTCTTTATCTGACATGATTATTTTACGATCTATTTAAAATATTTCGTGTTTATTTTTAATAGAAGTTTTTTTTACGAATAAATTAGATTTTTTCTTTTTTAAATTTCTCCTTGCTCAGCCATCGCACATTTATGGGAATTATTTCTTCTTTTTATTCACGTCGTGATGATTACTTTGAATGGTCACACTACACGATTATTTTTTATTTCTATTTGTTTACTTTATTTTTTCCGCTTGGGGGACTTACTCTCGTAAATTTATTATTTTTTCACTGGTTTTCGCTGATCAAAATAATTTCTTTAATTTTTTTTCTTTTTTTTTTTCACCTCCACCCACACTGACTTCTAGCCAGACACCGGGCGTTGCATTACCCGAAGCAAAAAAATCAAGACAAAAAAAAAAGAGATCGTGAGACAAAAAAAAAAGTAGTTAGATAAGTACGAAATTATTTTTTGTCTTGTTGAAAAATGAAATTTTTGATTATAATACTTTATGTATTTCAAAACTTTCTTATGTATTTCTAAAATTAATATATTCGTTGTGAAACTATGGTATCCTTGTGGATAGAAGATTAGCATGATAAACTTCATTAACATTGTAGATTCTTCTTCTTCTTCTGTTTCGCACTACAGGCTGGGATAGGTCTTGCTTGGTCTGTTCTACAAATCGTCTCCTAGCTATCCTGGCAACCGCCATCATCATCTGATTCCCATCACGACTAAGTCCTGTAGGTCGTCATCGAGCCATTTGGACTAGGGTCGACCCCTCCTTCTTCTTTAACATTTGTTTGGGCATCTCAAGGTCATTCGTCCTCTCCACGTGACCCAGCCCCCTAATGCTTAAAAAATGGAAAGTATCTTGTCCGTGTATAAGTACTGAGTACATCAAGGTCTTGATTGGCTCTTATTCTCTACTCGTCACCCTCTTTGATTAGCCCAACAATCTGCGCAATTTTGCGTTCGAAAACTCTAAATGTGGTTTCCTCATACTCTAACACTTAAAACTATTATAGTTGGTGACTGGTCTTATAAGCGCTTTGTTTCTGTCTAAATAAGACGTTTTTTGAATTGATGGATGATAGCATAATTACGCGCTATTCACTGTCTGTCCTCTATCCTTTACTCCTTCATTGTCATTGTTGTCTGTAGTTAAAACGGTAATAAGATAAGTGAAGTAGGCTACTACTTCGCATACGTGCCCGTCGATCTCTATCTTATAGATTCTTCTTCTCCCTTGCAAAGTTGACAATCTATAGTTAACGGCAAGAAAAACTAATCCTGCTAAATTTATTATATTCCTAGACGTTTCAGTCAAGACGTTTTGGTGTTTTGCTACAATAGTAATGACATCTGCATACGTAAACAGTTGCCGCTTCTTGTAGAAGATGATGCCTGATAGATCAATGGTGTTAGCCGATCTATGTAGTAGTAGTTGTCTAGTCCTTCCTACTAGAAAGGGTAGGACGAACCACTAGTTCAAACCTTGCAACTAGGCCATCACTTAGGCCCTTTTTACGCCCCGTGATGGAGAGTTCCAGCTACTTCACACGTCGTACATTTGTACATTGTACCGCCGAAGCGAGTATGGTGTGGTCATTAGTAAGCTGTATAAGCGTTCGTCAAAGCGTGGGGGAAGAGTGCCCCAATGGGGAATTTCCCTCGCCCTGCTCCGTTCTCGAACCATTGATACAAATCACATCATCATTACATGGATCGGACCCACATCAAAGAGTGGCGGAAGAGTTGCATTTAACTACATGACCATATACAAGTTTGGATGTATAAATTGACTGTCCTAATCTCATTCCGTCCTTTATTTAGTCCTTTAATTTTATTTGCAATGTAAACTTTGCTGGTCTGCTTAAATGTTAGAATATATTTCTTTAAGCACTCTATAATTTCTAATTCACTTGTCATAGATATAGACAGTGGTATGAAGCATATATATAGTTTAATTTTATGCATTACTTCAACTATATTATGAGGAAAAGTTCAAAAGGTTGTGCATATTGAAATAGAATATTGAATATTATTGTTGGTTTTATTGAATACAAGCGAAAGGTCAAGCTAATTTGTGTAAAGGATTTCATTGAATATTCAATATCATAGTTATAAACCTACTTAATACTTTATAATAATCAAAGCATGTTTGTGCGTCAAATTCAAAGGTCAATTCTTAATTGGGAATTGAAATGTAATTCTGTTTTAACGGAAATATAGAGATTATGCTTAAAGTCATCATTAGTATGCCTATTTAATGTTTGACGAGGTTTAGTTAGAACGATGTTTAGAATAGAAGATTAATACAAGTTCGTAGAGCGTTCCCTAAGGAGCTATTCCTGCAACGCCTACGTAAAGTAATAATTAATATGAACAAAAAATAATATGTATTTAACGATAAACATATTTATAATCGGATCTCTGATTTACCATTACTAATTATAATTATTTATAATGAATTCCCAGTATGATTACACTGTAAATTGGCATGAAATCAAAAGGTCTTAAGTCAACACTAGCACTAGAATTAATACATAACTAATAACACAAAGGGATATAGAGAGGTGCTAAAGTAAAGTACCGGTGTGGAAATCCCACACATGACTTCCATGAAATGTTGTGTCAATACGTGAGCAATAGAGAATTCAGTAGGAGCTTTTCCTGCAACTAAAGCATTAATTAATATGATCAAAACATAATGTATTTCACGTTAAACTAATTTACAATAGGATCTCTGATTCATTATTATTAATTATAATTATTTATAATGAATTCCCAGTATGATTATACTATAAATTGACATGAAATGAAATTGTCAAACACTACCATTAGAATTATTACATAACTATTAACACAAAGGTATAGAGGTTGGGTTGTCATAGATATAGACAGTGGTATGAAGCATATATATAGTTTAATTTTATGCATTACTTCAACTATATTATGAGGAAAAGTTCAAAAGGTTGTGCATATTGAAATAGAATATTGAATATTATTGTTGGTTTTATTGAATACAAGCGAAAGGTCAAGCTAATTTGTGTAAAGGATTTCATTGAATATTCAATATCATAGTTATAAACCTACTTAATACTTTATAATAATCAAAGCATGTTTGTGCGTCAAATTCAAAGGTCAATTCTTAATTGGGAATTGAAATGTAATTCTGTTTTAACGGAAATATAGAGATTATGCTTAAAGTCATCATTAGTATGCCTATTTAATGTTTGACGAGGTTTAGTTAGAACGATGTTTAGAATAGAAGATTAATACAAGTTCGTAGAGCGTTCCCTAAGGAGCTATTCCTGCAACGCCTACGTAAAGTAATAATTAATATGAACAAAAAATAATATGTATTTAACGATAAACATATTTATAATCGGATCTCTGATTTACCATTACTAATTATAATTATTTATAATGAATTCCCAGTATGATTACACTGTAAATTGGCATGAAATCAAAAGGTCTTAAGTCAACACTAGCACTAGAATTAATACATAACTAATAACACAAAGGGATATAGAGAGGTGCTAAAGTAAAGTACCGGTGTGAAAATCCCACACATGACTTCCATGAAATGTTGTGGTGTCAATACGTGAGCAACAGAAAATTCAGTATTTACACCCATTTTCATAGAAGTAAAAACACTAAAATGCCAATATCTCCCAAACCGCATGTCCGATTGTGCTCAAACATTATAGTTACAATCTACCATATAGGACACTATATGGTATTATTATATTCTCCAAAGGAATTTAAAACAAATAAAGCTTACTGAAGTTATTATCGACAGACCTATTTCGTGCTTAAGTGACTGTAGCTCTAAAACGTCGTGAGCTACGATGTTCGGGTTTGCGCTATCAGTTTTTTCCGACAAATGTTCTACAAAATGCAGCAAACCCCATCTCAATACGATGTCTTGAAGCGATGTTATATAGATTTAAAGTTCCGAATGTACGTACAACATACATATGTACGCACTGACATACACGTATATGAAACGGATTTCAATGATATCCCCGGGTTCATAAGACCCTTCCTTCACAGAGATCTCGGAATCACGTTTTGGAGGGTATCACCATACTTCAATTTTCATGGAAGTAAAAATGTAGATTTATTTTGGTATCAATTTTATTTATAATAAATAACTAGGAGAATATTAAATTACTGCAAAGGACTTGTCTATTCTTGTAATAATATCCGTTATATAATCTACAGTGAACCCTTATATAATCTACAATGAACCCTTATTTTTTCTATAAATTGATTTTGAAATAAATTGCTTGACTTCAGTGAGATTTTTTGCATTCTTTAGAATATCATGTTCTAAAAATAGGTTATTTTCAATAGGGTTTTGAGATCACATAACCAATTCTTATAATACTTCATAACAAGTTTCTTTTCCATCCTTATTACCGATCCTTATACCGATTTGAACTTAGCAGTACTACTAGCGATCTAATGGTAAAAGCCTTTAGTCTCTTCAGTCATACACCCTCTGCATAAATTAGAACCTTTCAGTAAAACCTGATCTTTGTAATTTTAGAAGTCAATAAATTATTCTGTGATAACAAATTCTGCGAGTAACCATATTTAAAAAAATAAAAACGCAGTAAAAAGAGATCAGCTTGGAGACAAACAAATTTTATCTTACAAAATCCTCTAAAAAATGGCCCTTTAAGGTTAGCAAAACTCAAAGATATCTTGGTGCGTAAACTTTGCTTTTGATGTCATCAGGACACCATCATCTTAGAACTCCAAAAACTCAAGATATTTTCCATTTGATCACCAAGAGTGGACTGATGATCTCTGAATAATCAATTAATTTTATTATTACTTTTTATGAAAACATAATCTTTTTTCTTTTTTTTCTGATATTGGTACTTGTGGATATAAGACTGCATCCTATATACTCGTATACTTAATATTTTATTATATACTTAGTTATAGTTATAAGGCAGCCGAAGAGCTGTCCTTAAAATTTTAATTTTGCCTCTCAAAACAAACAAGAACTAAATTGTTCATTACATAATATAAATTAAAAAAAAAAAGTGAGGAAATAAGACAAAATTAAACTTGCTCGATAGACACTCCGAGTAATCCTACCTAAAAAACAATTTAATATAATATTTAGAACATATATTCCACACACTAATGCTTTGGTTGGAGTTTGGAATTGGAGATTATTACGTTTTGCTGTTCCTAAACTCCCTTAATATCTAATACGGCCTAATGTCTATTTCTTCTTATCTTCCCTAATCACCCTAACCTATTTTTAAAACATGTTATTCTAAAAAATGAAAAATCTCACTAAATTGAAGCAAATTATTGCAAAACCAATTAAAGAAAATATAAGGGTTTATTATAATATGATATAACGGATATTTATTATTTCTTTTTATTTTTTTTTTTTTTAATATATGGCGCATCAGCCAAGAATAGGCTATTAGCGCCTTTCCTTTTTTTTTCAGTGCCTTTCCACATGCCACGATGGCCTTGCTTACCCGTCTGTGGAGGTTGACTTTAGGCCCCCGCATAAAATCCCTCCCGTCTCTGTTAACCTGAGACGGGGGATCTGGAGGCCAAGGCAGGAGATCATCTTTGCCTGTCTCGGCGGGAGGTCTTTCAGCAGCATAATATCTACTCATTGTATGCTACGGCAGGAACGTAGCTTTGTCTTTTTATAAGTCCTCTTGTTGTTTAACTTTACTGTGGTGATCACAGTAGGTGTCAACGGTACTTAAGACAAGTCTAGAAGAAAACAAAAGAATATTATTATTAGGTTTAGCCAAAAGGATATTATTATTAGGTTAGGCCAAGTCTAAAATAAAAAATTACATATAAAAGGATAAAAGGTAAAAAATGGATAAAATCTTATATCCAATATCAACCATATATCAAATATAAATAATAAAAAGGTTGTACATAAAAAGTAATAATAAAATTAGTTACTTCTACAGAGATCATCAGTTCCCACATTGCGATCAAATGGTAAATATCTTTGAGTTTTGGAGTTCTAAGTCTTCCAGTGGTGACCTGATGTCATCAAACGCAAACGTATATTTGCATTAGGATAACTTAGAGTTTTGTTCCTTAATAGAAATGGTCATTGTTAGAGTTATTTTATTTAGAAGAAAGAATAAGATTGTTTCTTTAATGTTTAATGACAGAATGAAAGAAAGGGTACGAAAGGATTTAAGTACATATATGGTTATAAAATCGTTTAGTCAATTATAGTGTCATTACGGTATGTTTTTATCCAAAGTCTAAATATTTTATTGAAATGTGTTTTATTCATAAGCATTGTTTATTGACATTCTAGAATGTTAAAGTATAGGTTTTAATGAAAGTTTGTAATTTATTAAGAGGAGGTATAAGTGAAGAGACTAATGACTATTATTATTAGAACGCTAGTAAATCGATAGAATCGTAATTTATGAGCTTGTTAATCAAGGATCGAAAGGAAACTTTATGAATTATTGTAAGAAATTTAAGTGTTCTTAAAAAAAAATGTGTTGCATAAATTTATAGGCAAGATACTTGGCAAAAAGAATATGGTCTTTGTCAGCAATTTATATATTAAACGGCTGGAGCAACTTTTTAAGAACGAAAAGAATTTTTTAAATTTATATTCATTTATAGAAAGAAAATTACTTTCTTTTTTTTATTAGTATCGTCGTCCTTTTCAACAAAGATTATGCAAATCACAGTGAACAACTTTCTGCATAATTCTATAGTAAATGTGACAATACTGCGAAATTATTATTATTATTATTTTTTCTCTGGCAACTCGGCTGACATCGTAAGTTCTACAGTAATTACACTAAATACGCACGAATTATGCACGATCTTCGTTTAAATACAATTATTTAACAGTGAATACCAGTTTGAGTTAGAGAAGTGGTCATTACTGCAGTAGGCTCTTAAAAATTAATGACCAACCATTACGACTAATAATATTTATTTAATAGCCTTAACGCCGGTTTTGTTTTATTAGGAAGGTAAAAATCAAATGAATTACTAAAAAGTTAAATTAAGCCAATCTAGGAAGTTTATTCCCATTATCAATAATTAATAACTTTAATATCTTCACCACAAAAATAGAGAATCGATCAAAGTTAATTTCAACCTGTTGAATTGAGATATCTTGACTAGTTTTATTGCGTCGGTGAAAGGGTTTATTTATCCTATTGAGAGGGAAAAATAAGTGTGGAGTGAGGAGTTTAATTCAGCCTTTGTGGATCCGAAGGGTTGAAGTTGATAAGAGGTCTTGTAGAGCGGTGAATGGGAACAGAGGGTTTTGTGTGGCATGGTCAGGACCCGGGAGTTGGTACGGACAATCGATCCAAACTTTACACCCTTCCCATTCTGTCCCAGAACCAGCGACCTATCTCTACTGAATCGAATCTACCTCGACCGTCGCCCCTGCACCTTAATTAACTTTATAATTGGTATCAAACTTGCGGAGTCTTGGTGTAGAAATAATGGGATTTCCTATCTTTTTAGACGTTTCCTTTCCTCAGAAAGCGGCGGTAATTTAAGACTCAACTGATTTTAAACGGTACAAAAATCAATTGAATCCGTAATCTTTTCATTGCAGGAATTCCCACTATTTTATCTTAAACAATTGTGCATTCGGTTAGAACTCTTGTTGATAAAAATAATAGGGCACAATATAAGTTAAGAAACAAAGGGAAAAATCAATTATGTAAAGTTCTCTTTTAAAGCTAGAAAAAGGCTTCATTTGATAGCATCTGGAACTCCATAAAGAAAAAATACTAGCTGAATCATAAGATAGTAATTTAAAGGTACTAAGAACCCATGATAACACGCCAGTAATTGAAACCTTAATGTATTTAAAACTTTATAACATACTACACAAATAACTAGCCTCTGTTAAAAATAAAATGGTGACCCGGACACAAAACATTATATTTTAAATCGTTTACAAAAAACGATTGCTGTGACGTTGTGGTTTCGTACGGGACATCAGAGAAGGAAGAAAAATGTTCGCAAATGAAGGGCCACGCATAAATTCTTACCAGAAAATTAACCAACAATCTGCGCTGAAATTAATACTAATAAAAGGACAATAAATAGTCGTCTCCTGTGTAATTTTACTTTTATTTCTTCAAGTATTATTCGCTCAAAATATTCTTTTAAAACTAACAGTGTAATTTTACGTAGTTAACTTTACCTCATAAATGTGACCCCTTTTTCCCGAACATTTAAATGACCAATTTAATGATTATGTCAAGCGGGACGTAAAAGAAACGAGGGAAAAAATATTGACTTATTAAGTTCAGGCCCCCATACACGATCAAACATTTTGTTCAAGCCTGATGTCGGGAAAATTTAGGCCATACACATCAAACACCAGGTTTGCACAAGCATTAAACAGCCTCATACACGGCCAAAATGTTTGCGCAAACATAATTATCTTGTACGTGGGCCTTTAGAAATATAAGTCTAGAATTACGCAGCCATAGCATGTGAACTTGTATATATGAGTAAAAGGGATTTTTAGAAAAGATTTGTTTTGTTTTAAAATATAGGATTTATAAAAAAGAAGTCGATATAATAGGCAAGCGAGAGAAGGCTAAAAAGCAATTATGAGGCAGTCGAGGGGGAAACCTCAAATACTGGCTCAAATCACGCATCTTCCTTACTCCGCATTCTTTTCATTATAATTTCTTGTATAAATAAATTTTTTCACTAAACCAAAAACAATTCCATATTTGTCATTAATGATACTGCAATCCTTATTTTTTATTTTTTTTTTTGGTTTATATAGGAATCGTGCGTACAGTTTATAATTATATAAGTTTTAATTAAATCTATGTATAGCTTCTAAAATTGTTTTCATATTTGTATAGTGTTTTATTTCTAGATAATTGACCTATTTTATTTCTTAGGTACGTTTACGATGATTCTATGGAAGACTATTATATGTAAGAAATGTTTATCTTTTCCAATAAATGTTAATTTCTTCTGTCACGTAATTCTAACTTTTTTTTTTATAAATCGTTCACGCGAGTGTAGAGAAAAAAGATAGTGTGATGGCGATGAAAACGAATGCCTTTTCACTGAATTTCAGAAAATATAATTCAATTTATTGTCTCACGCTAGAGCGTTATTGTCAAACAACGCTTTTACTAGAAATGGAAGCTATTTTTTGCTTAACTGATCGATTTCAAATAATTCTTTATTTCGATGATCTTAATTTCTAACGAAGAAATGCGGACGCTAAGACAGATTGATAAGAAAATTGTAAATAAATTGTAAATATAAATGAACAGACTGATACAAAGCTGTAAACGAGGAACGATTAAATAGTTGTAAGGCCTACAATATTTAAAATTTAAAATGTTGAAGACTAAAATCTAGCTGATTCACACTTATTTTCTTTCCCTCAACTATTAAAATATGAAATAATGTTATGAAAGGTAAATTTACAATGCTTTTACTAAATTTAATTCAATTACAACATTGAAAGTGTCTTAAAATATAAATAAATAAATTTAGGAGTATATGTTTATCATCGAGTAGTGTCCCGACAACGACAACTCACCTCTAAATGATTTATAACGTTAAAAATTGATGCGCCATAAGCTGGGATCGAACC
>KZ652724.1:80335-101497 GCA_001010745.2 Gerris buenoi | reverse complement strand
TCCCCGATGTTTTTTTTTTTTTAATATAAATGACTGTGACTAGATAACTATACATGGTGTTTCAAAAGTCACGAAGGGGTTGAAATTACTTTGTTGCTATTGATTTTATTTTAACTTTCTTTTCAGGTTCTTATAAAGGACATCTTGGTAATTAATCCTTCACAACTGAAAAAAGAACACAAATTGTGAAATTTTGTTATCAAAATCAAATGTCAATTATCTTGACACAACGAGCATATCATCGTCATTATGGAGTTAGGGTTCCGTTTGTCAATTTGAAGAACAGGGTTAAGTTCAGGACCGTTCACGAACAGGTAGACTTCGAACGGCTTCTCGTAAAGCTGCTGCTGTTAAACGCATGCGCGGGAGTATTGTAGAAGATCCTTCAACCTCAATTCGAAGGCGTTCTGGCCAGGCTGGAATGTCTCTGTCATCATTACAACCTGGTCAGAATTTGTGTTCTTTGTTCAGTCGTGAATATTTCCATGATTAATTTCCAAGATGTCCTTTATAAGAATATGAAAAGAAAGTTAAAATAAAATCAATAGCAACCAAGTAATTTCATCTTTCAACCCCTTTGTGACTTTGGAAACCCCATGTATATGTATAGCGGACTGAATGAAACAATAGCAATTGTAAGAAACAGCTTGGTTTTCCGATTAAATCTGCGTCACGAAGAGGCTGAGGTCAGACGTTTCGCTTCCACTGCTGTAAGCATCTTGAAAGCATAGGTTAATAGGTGTGGTGCGTCGTGGTGTTGACTCGAAGTAAACACAGGATATACTGACAACTGAAGAGAAGAACGGCTATACCGATTTCCTAGACCTTAGATTGTACCTGGGTGTTCTATTACTCGGGGTATTCCTTTGGCAGGATGATGTTCTTCTCTCCAGTTGTCAGTATATCCTGTGTTTGCTTCGAGTCAACACCACGATGCACCACACCCCTGATGATGCTTCCAACAGTGGAAGCATAACGTCGGACTTCATCCCCTTCTTGTTAAGTTAATAGCAATTGTGTTATTTTTTTACTGTAAACTGATCAATATTTTAACGTATGTGTATGTGTGTAATTACTCCTAATAATTACTTATAAGACAAATCAATCAAAATGCCACATATCAACAATATTAGTAACAATATAAGCTTTAATAAAAAAAAAAAAAAAAAAAAAAAAAAAAAAAAAAAAAAAAAAAAAAAAAAAAAAAAAAAAAAAAAAANTGTTCTTTTATAATTATTTAATATCGAAACCAAAAAGAAAAAATTACAATAAATATTTTAAATAATCCTTCCACAAACCTTATTAAATATGAATTTTAATGATTATTTCTTGTTTAATTTTTTGTTGTGTATTTACATTTTAAGGCATGAAAGTACGCTTCGTGTTTGTATGGTATTTTATTAATGAACTGGTATTTTTTTATGTATTTTTAATTTAATAAACATATTATTATTGTTATAATTATATATATAATTTTTATTTTTTGTTTTTGGTTATTTGTATATATTTGTTTTGATTTTATGATACTCTTCTAATCACAATTTTTCTTTTATCACCCTATCCCTTAATTTAATCACTAATTCTTCTATGTATTCATAAGTAATAAAACATAAATTCTTACACATAATTACACAATTACTCAAAAAAAAAAACTTTTATTTCTTTCTTTCGTTTCTGTTTATTATACTAACTTTTTTTAGTTTTTTTGTTTTTATTTCTTCTTTCTTTATTACACAACTTTTCAAAGTACATTTTCGATTATAAAAAAAAAAAAAATTATATATTTCACATAAAAAAAAGGTTAGTTTAAATGGTTTATGTGTGAAGCACTTTTAAGGGTTTTCTTAACAATTAAGTGTTTGCATTTTTTATTTCAAAGGTTTATTATAAGTTATTAAACTCTAATTTTTAGCATAACTAAATAAAACATTATAGATATGATATTTAGTTTTCTATAAACCTTTTTCTTTCTCAAAACGTGATCAAAATAACTAAATATATTCAAATTAAAAAGGTGTAATATTATGTTATATAACTAAGTTTAAACGACCTTCCAATTTCCATTTCTTGTGTAAGAATTAAACTATAATAAAAAAAAAGAAACTATATTATAAAATGAATAAATAGAAGGAAAAAGAATAATTAAAAAAATAATAAAAAAATAAAAAACAAATTCTTAATGTTGGTTAAAACAAATACTTATAGTTTATACTTATGTTATGCTGCATAGAGCAAGGAAGCAGGGATCAGAACACTGGTTGCCTTAGACGATCAGGGAGGTGAGTCCCCCACAACACAATAAAACAAAAATTAAAAATTCAATAAAAAATACAAAATATTTTTACATATTAAAAATTTTTTTGAAGGAAAAACAAATAAACCAATGATTTATCTCTTTTTTCAGAATTGTTTTATTAAAAAAAAGTATAAATAAAAAAAATATATAATAGCTTGTTGTATTTATTGGTTCATATCATATTTGTCACTGTTAAACGAATATATTAATTGAAGACAATAAAAGCTCTAGTTCATTACGTACATAAGCGAAGAAAATACTTAATATTTCAGTGTGAGTGAATTTCAAATAGAGTATTAATATAAATGTCTATAGCAATCAGATCGATAGTTAATTTTCCCGACATATTTGAACTCGAACTATTTGCTTCAGTAAATTGATGTAGTAGACCATTATGATAGTGAAAACCCTCCGGTAGGAAAATATATATTGGAATACCTATAATAGGTGTATTAAGTGTGATTGACAGGATTAAGCAATGAAGTTACCACGAGTATTTGGGGATCAAGCGAGGCCGCTCTACTCGGTCCGCCCGGCTATCAATGATTTAGGCATATAGAGGTCGTGGGTGCGATCCCTTGCCATGGTACTCTGAAGCATCTATGAATCGCGGACGGAGCAGGACGAGGGACACCCCCTAAGGGGTTCTCTTCCCCCAGGCTTACATAGCTTACTAATGACCACACCATACTTGCTTCGGCGATACAATGTACTGGTATGATGTGGGAAGTAGCTGGAACTCTACACCACAGGGTTAGTAAAATGGGCCCAATGTGGCCTGATTGCTAAGTTCGAACAAGTGGTTCGTCCTACCCGTCTAACAATTACCATTACTATTATTACCACGTGCATGAATCAAAATACCTTATTATGTGATTAGGTCGTTTAAGGTATAGAAACTTACTACTTTCTCGTCTCAACGGCAATATTACGATCAATAAACCTGGTCATCTTCAGGCCTATAGCCGTTAAGATGAGAATTTAAGAAGTTTGTATACCCAAAACGACTTGAACATACAATATATATTGAAACAGACGCAATAGAAAATAAAAATAAAATCAAAATACCAATTCCGGTCGATTTCTAAAACAGTGGCAATCAACGTGACGTTAAAATTTTCATAACTGAAATTTGTTAAAATATTAGTTACGTTGTAGAAAAATCGTTTTTTTATGTCAATTTATAACTTCATTGCTCTTAAAAATAAATAAATTTGTCCTGTACATATATGTATAATTATTTCCGTTATAGATGTATAACTTAAATGAGATATTCTACAATAAACAGTAAAGAAGGTTAATTACCATCCCGTATAATTACCATATACCTGCCGTACATAACCGGGTGGAAGTCTGTACATCTGAACTGAAGGTGTATTATAGGATACCGTCTGATTTTTTCTTCAGTTTTAATTTGACTTTCGACAGTTTTTGTTTCCAAGTGTGTTCTAATAAAATTAACAAAATCGTCGCAAAAGAGTGTCACGAAGGCGTAGACATTTATCTGATTGGAAATCGGTCCAAACTGCGCAGTTCACACAATTTATAACTTAGACATGACGTCGCATGTGATAAGCTAAAAGGAAGGTGTGTAGACCTCTTATAAAAAAAAGATATTTCAAAAATACATAGTTTCTGAAACTGAGATTGAAAAATAATTAGTTGGATGCAGAAAATAAGCGAAAGAATCGAATGTCAGACTAGCATTTCGTTGCCAGAGAATGACTTTATCCTGGAAACTCAAGGCAGAGCAGTTTGACAGAAATCCGACAGGTTAATTAAATTATTAATGACGTCTTACCGAAAATCTCAATCTGAAATCCCTCCATCAAACAGGAAAAGTAATTACTTGAGGCAGCGCAACCAAAATAAGCTATATTATTAGAAGAGGTTTAGACCGTCATTTATCAAATTGGAACGAATATTCTCTATCTATTTTCAATATTACTCAAGTTCGATTTAAATAAAGCAATGGCTATAATTTTTGTCCTTAACTACCTATACTGTTATCGTCCTACGATAATATCAGCAGCTATAAATAACCTTCTTTTTTTTGGAATTGCCGTTTTTCTAGTTGGTTAACAGTAGAATTTATTGGAAGTGTCTTCCACAGCCTGGCACAGATTATATCTGTTTGTTCCTTACAGAAATATTTTTATTAAGTTTATGTAAGAGTGTATTGTATGTAGTGTATGCTATATAAATCGCACTCTCAACTTTAAAATATTTAACATAAAAAAAATGTTTAAGAATTATATACAATTATTGATTTACAGTTGTATGAGAGGGTTGCAATTGAACACATCGACCATACAAGTTATTGGAACGAAGTTCCTTATGGCACGTTCTGGGCCCGGGAGTCAATCCGAAAAAAACGACCAAAATCACCGTCACGCAAAATCCGTCACGAAATCTACCGATAATGGAGATAACTTGTGTGTAAAAGTTGACCGATTTAGTTGATGTCCGATTTGGTACACATGTTCATTTTACCAATGCCCAAAACAAGTTCGTTGGATAACGTTATCCGCCCAAGCGTTCGCGCGCAACGCTCACGTAAACGTAAGCGTCAAATAAAAAAATTGGAATTTTTGGAGGGGAAAAAATTCTAACTTCATCTACTTAATGAGACAAATAACTTTTACAAATAAAATATTTTAGTAAAACGAACACCGACACTGCTATGAAGTGATAAAGATCGCTAAATTTATTAAAGCGGACCAAAACGATTAAAATAAACAAAACAACGTTTTTACCGATATCTTACGTTCTAACGTAACGATTTTAATGAAACTTTGTATACATCACCTATAGTACAATTGTAACAAGCATGTAAAATTTCAACCTGATACAAGCAAAAGTTTTTGTGAGTTAATGATTTATATTTTTTATTTTAATATTTAATTAGATTAATTTGCCGTCAGCGTTTGAGGGGACAGTTCTTTTTTGTTCTACAACCATCTGCTTTAACTATAAATCAACTATAAATCATTAACTTTTTTCTCAATATACAATACATTATTTATTGTAAGACGCTCACTTCAAAGATAATAAAAGGCTTTTCATTTAATTTTGCCTTAACTCTGCTAGTAAAAATAGTTAGTTATTTATAATTTTGTTTTCTTATATTTAATAAAAAGCGTAAGGAACTTCGTTCCTATCAGATGTCCCACGACACCACACGTATTTTTTTTATTCAAGCTGTTTAGTATATTATAAATTACAAACTATATCCAACTTTGATTTTTTATATTTTTAGTGTAAAACATCTCGCGTTTCTGATTAATTAATACAAGACGCTTACATTTGAGTATCATGAACACTTAAATTATTAATATTCTCTTTAAGTCAATATTAGGTCAAATTTACCTTCTGATCCCATTTACTTCTAGGAGGCAATATCTATTAATAATTAATCTTATTATTAATTTTCAATATGTCAACATTGTAATCTATTAATATATTCTCGTAATTAGATACTCTGTAGAAAAACATAACTGAGTAGAAACCCGGTTTCAAATGCACATGGTCATATAGTGCTAAAAGGATGGAACCAAGTAAATCCATATAATTGGCTAGAGAAGTCTTTTTATCGTCAGCTGAACATTTCTTTTAATACAAAAAGGTATTATGTATCGTGAAATTAACAAAATGTATCAGGACGCTATAAAACAAATGTTTATCGATGGCTAAGAAGTTATACTTCGTAATTACCAAAATGGTGATTGTGAGATTTTCATTATATTGGCCTTGGGAGACTTTTCTGCAAATACATACTTCACTTTCACTTACGAGATCTCGTAAGTGAAAAAAAAAAACAGAAAAAAACCTTCACATAGAAAATGGGCAGTCGTGACATCTGGTATCAGATTCGCAAACTATTTGTTATGTGATATCTTGTAACTGCGATAGACAGGTGTAGTGACAAGTGACTACTCGTAATATGTGTTTCTGGTGTATGTGTTCTGGTGAAGGTTAGTAGTGACACCTCATAACTGAGCTGCTAATTCGTAAGTGAGACCTCGTATGTGTTCACTTTACTAAAGAAGTGACATAGCGAGGCCTTGTAACTACATTATTTTATGAACTGTTATAATTTGACAGTTACCAATGTTTTAGAAGGGTTACATGTTATACAAATGTATAATACACGTTAAAAACTTAGTCAGTTAAAGTTATTTTGTTT
Source organism: Gerris buenoi (assembly GCA_001010745.2). Lineage (NCBI taxonomy): Eukaryota > Metazoa > Arthropoda > Insecta > Hemiptera > Gerridae > Gerris > Gerris buenoi. The sequence goes on along the minus strand of KZ652724.1, from coordinate 95,015 downwards.
TTTTTAAAAATAGTATTTTGTTCCTCCTGTAAACCTGGCATTTTGAAGATACGTGGTATCACTTCTTAGCCATCGTTATGTTACTCATATAATATTATATTTTATACTAAAAATCAAAAATGGTAATAATTTAACTATATATTTCTACTCTCTTTTAAAAATTTCTTGAAAATCGTCTAAACTTAAAACGTAGGTACCTCTAGTTTATTTTTTCTAGTGCTAGTTTCAACACGAAAGTTGAAACATCAAAAATTTAGGATATTCGGTAAGATGAAACATGCCCACTCTATTGATCAAAACGACACATGTGCTAATTTATAATAACTTATGCGCACTGTCGATAAAAAAATATATAAGTGAACACTCGTCTTTTTTTCAAGAACGGATATTATTATTTTAACTTTATGAAATCTAAGTCTTGCGGATTAACCCTTGCTATCGATGCTATGGATAATGCTATCGATTTATGGATATCTTCCTTTAATAGATATTTTTGTCACTGGTTCATAAATTGAAAAATCTATAATCTTAAACGATATGAAAACCTGACTTTAAAACTCTATACCCTTTTAAAAAAGAAGCAAAGAAAGGCTAACTTTTTAAATAAGTAGTAAGTATACACTTTGTATACACTAGTTCATACTTTTTATATACCTTATTTTTTTTATTATTATCATTTTTATTTTTTTACTCTGTGCGCATATTTCTGTATTTCTTTATTTTTTTTTTTTTTTTTTAATTTATTAATACTTGAAAGAATAAACTTATCTTTTATATCAGTTCAATATATTTTTCATTTTTTTTTTTATACATGTTCTATTCTTTGTTTATATACGAAGCTATTTGGAGTATGCACAGAGCTATATATTAGGTTTTAAATATATAGCATATATAATATGTTATATGGACAATATCAAAAACTATATAGAGTATATACAAAAATATTCGGACTATATACAAAGCTATATACAAAATATTTGGACTATATTCGATGTAGAGTATAAAAACAAATTACATAGACTATACCCAAAGCTATATAGAATATTACATGTTTAAAGTATATACTTTGTAAACTATTTTTTTATCAAATTATCGTGCTTTTTCAGTCGCAAAATGATATGAATCAAACTCAACAAGCTATAACCATAATAAACTTTCAGGAAACAGAAAATAAACACATTTTTTGGACCTTGTCGCAAAAATAAATACAACAGAGGATGGATGTAATATATGAAAAACAAAATACTAAAAAATGGTTGGACGAGTCAAACATACACGTGTGTTAAACAGCTTGGTTTTCCGGTGAAATCAGCGTCACGAAGGGGATGAAGTCCGACGTTTCGCTTCCACTGTTGGAAGCATCTTTGGGGGTAGTGTGCATCGTGGTGTTGACTCGAAGCAAACACAGGGTATATTGCGTCAACACCACGAAGACACAGTTTCCTTCGAGTCAACACCGCGATGCACCACACCCCTGAAGATGCTTCCACCAGTGGAAGCGAAACGCCGGACTTCATTCCCTTCGTGACGCGGATTTCACCAGAAATCCAAGCTGTTTATTACGATTCTACCCGCGGAAGCCTACGCACCATGTTATACACGTGTGTTGTACAATACACAATTACATCTTAATGTAGCACTTTTAATAATCCAGGAAATGCTTCTTTGCGCTCTACTAAATTGAATTAACTAGAAGTAAATTTAAGTAAACAGTTCAGGTAACATAAACAACGTTAAATAAACAACAACATAGTCATCAGGTCAGTTATTTGATATAAATGGTGTACAGTAAACATTTTTATTTTCAACTTCTGATATACATATTGTAATACTATTTGTTTGGTAAAAAAAACGCATTTGATTAATGAATATGAACGCGATATTTTTACCTCTATTTAGAACTTTTAACTAATCATAGGTTACTTATAATATATATCATAATATAAAAATCAATACTGCCTTCAGATGATTTTTATTTTAACTATACTAATTTATTACAGTGGCTATAATATTTTTTTTTTCTTTTTAAGTCGTAAATTTGATGTAAATCTTATTTATTTCATTCACAATGTTCCTTATTATATTATAAATGGTTTAAAACATAATTTAAATAATAAAATTATAATTTAAGTTTCTTCACATTCCGAATGCAGGTAACTTGAGGGTAAATTAATGAAACTATAATAAAACAAAAACAGGTTTTGTAGTCCAACCCATTTCATTTTAGTTAAGTTTAGTTAAGAGATAGTTTCAGAAGTAATATAGATAAGTATGGTTACAGTAAATTTTAAATATATTTAAAAATAAATTTAGCTATGCGAATTTCAATGGTTTTCAAATTTAAAAAAAAATACATCTATAACTACCTATATCTATAACTATTAAATGAGTTAGATGTAGAATACTAGATGTAGATTACAAAGTATAATATAGATTGATTGCAGTAGACAATTAAGACCTTTTTTTGTGATCAAAGCCTAAAGACAAATTTAATTTCGTAAGGATTTTGAAGATGAGTTTGTTCGTCCATGGGATTCGAAGATGGGTGTCATTAATGAATTATTCGCCCATGGGATTCGAAGATGGGTGTAATTATTGAATTGTTCGCCCATGGGATTCGAAGATGGGTGTGATTAATGATTTGTTTGCCCATGGGATTCGAAGATGGGTGTCATTAATGAATTTTTCACCCATGGGATTCGAAGATGGGTGTGATTAATAAATTGTTCATCCATGGGATTCAAAGATGGGTGTGATTACTGAATTGTTCGCCCATGGGATTCGAAGATGGGTGTCATTAATGAATTGTTCGTCCATGGGATTCGAAGAGGGGTGTCATTAATAAATTGTTCACCCATGGGATTCAAAGATGGGTTTGATTACTTAATTGTTCGCCCATTGTTACTGATGTTAGAAGAATCGAGTTTTAAATTTATTCAGTGGAAAGAATAGGAAACATTTTAGGACTAAAGAAAATGATGACTGCATTAGTGGTTATACTTCTAATATATTCAATGTGGTTATACTTCTAACATAATATATAAATATATATTTTTGCTGATTAGAAACTTTAGTCAGTTCAGGGTTAAGGTTTACACCATTTACCAGTATCATCAGTAAAAAAATAACAACATTCAATTAGTGTTTCCATCTCAAATTACATTAAATCACAACTCCGGCATACCTGGTGAGTTTGAATCCCAGATCGGCGAGACACGTTTTACACTTATCATCACATCGAGTTAATGAGTAAAGTGGTAGATTCTCCCTAATAACCTCTTTTTCAATAGCCTAATAATTTGTTATGGGAACAGATCGGTGAGACACGTTTTGCACTTATAATCAAATTGAGTTAATGAGTAAAGTGGTAGATTCTCCCTAATAACCTCTTTTTTAATAACCTAATGTTATTGGAACAGGTCGGTGAAGCACGTTTTACACTTATAATCACATCGATTAATTAAATAAAGAGGCGGATTAATGAGTAAAGTGGTGGATTCTCCCTAATAACCTCTTTATTTTTAATGACGAAATTTTATGGGAACTGATCAGTAAGGCACGTTTTACACTTATAATCACATCAAGTTATTGAGTAAAGAGGCGGATTCTCCCCAATAACCTCTTTTTTAATAACATAGTAATGTGTAATGGGAACGTAAAATGACGTTCTACCTGAAATCCAAAACAATGTCCTTTCGATTTTAATTCCGTTATTCAGAAAGCAAGAAGTGCCATACTGTTATTTAAATTTAAAATTTAATGATAACAGTATTAAAGATATAGTATATACATAAATCTTTAATGTTTTATCGAATATTTAGTTGAAAGCTGCTAGCTTTGACCTTATGATCTATTCAATAGCCTCATAGGTATATCTGTTATCGAGATACATATTTATGTGAATCTTAATTAGATTTAAAGGTCAAATATTGATCGTGACAGTAATAATAACTATTGGTGCTTTAAATGCACCAATGAAATGTCAGTATTTTGTTAGTTATAACTAAAAGCTCGAATATGAATTAGGAAAATGTTACAAATAATTATATTAGATTTCCTTTCACGTATGAAATCCTAGATTCAACATATAATTATTAATAAAATAAATTCAACTTCACATTTTACTCTATATATTTTTCATCATTTTTCTAAATGATAACCATACAAATTTACATTAACTGCATATTATATTTTATATCACTGTGACTGAAGCATTAAAATCAAAATAAGATTAACGAATTTATCGAATATTTATAGGTATTTTACTCGATCAAATGTTAAACTTTGACAAAAGTTAATAATATACTTAAGTCAGAAATAAATCGAATCAGTAGATTTGGGTGTACTATTTGTTTATCACATTACAAAGAGTCATAAAATTCATCAGTCTTTATCAATACACTAGATGGTCGAAACTGATTTCTTTTAAAAATTAAACTTTTAGTCCACGACAATATACTTATTCAATTATTTTTTTTAGTGCTAGATTATTAACTTCATTCACAGTTATTTCAACATAAGTTAATAATATACTTAAGACAAATAACTCGAATCAGTAGATTTGGGTGTACTACTTGTTTATTACATTACTAAGAGATTAAATTCATCAGTCTTCATCAATACAATGGATGGTCGAAACTGATTTCTTTTAATAATTAAACTTTTAGTCCACGACAATATACTTATTCAATTATTTTTTTTTAGTGCTAGATTATTAACTTCTTTCACAGTTATTTCATCTCAAATCATTTATAAGAGTCTAACACATATCTACTATCAAAATAAAATGACAAATAAATTGCTTAACATGATATATTATGGTCTTTTACAGCTCCTAAAATACATGCATACTCATATATACACACATACACTGTTCTACGTAACAACATAATTATTGATTTATTATGTGTATATATATGTTTGTTTGTATGTATGTCTGTACAAAGCCTAGTTCGTTATTTGTGTAGTTATTTGCTGTTGCTCTAGTTACTAGTATGCTTATATTTGTTTATTTTTTTTTTATTTTAATATTATACNATCACATCGAGTTAATGAGTAAAGTGGTGGATTCTCCCTAATAACCTCTTTATTTTTAATGACGAAATTTTATGGGAACTGATCAGTAAGGCACGTTTTACACTTATAATCACATCAAGTTATTGAGTAAAGAGGCGGATTCTCCCCAATAACCTCTTTTTTAATAACATAGTAATGTGTAATGGGAACGTAAAATGACGTTCTACCTGAAATCCAAAACAATGTCCTTTCGATTTTAATTCCGTTATTCAGAAAGCAAGAAGTGCCATACTGTTATTTAAATTTAAAATTTAATGATAACAGTATTAAAGATATAGTATATACATAAATCTTTAATGTTTTATCGAATATTTAGTTGAAAGCTGCTAGCTTTGACCTTATGATCTATTCAATAGCCTCATAGGTATATCTGTTATCGAGATACATATTTATGTGAATCTTAATTAGATTTAAAGGTCAAATATTGATCGTGACAGTAATAATAACTATTGGTGCTTTAAATGCACCAATGAAATGTCAGTATTTTGTTAGTTATAACTAAAAGCTCGAATATGAATTAGGAAAATGTTACAAATAATTATATTAGATTTCCTTTCACGTATGAAATCCTAGATTCAACATATAATTATTAATAAAATAAATTCAACTTCACATTTTACTCTATATATTTTTCATCATTTTTCTAAATGATAACCATACAAATTTACATTAACTGCATATTATATTTTATATCACTGTGACTGAAGCATTAAAATCAAAATAAGATTAACGAATTTATCGAATATTTATAGGTATTTTACTCGATCAAATGTTAAACTTTGACAAAAGTTAATAATATACTTAAGTCAGAAATAAATCGAATCAGTAGATTTGGGTGTACTATTTGTTTATCACATTACAAAGAGTCATAAAATTCATCAGTCTTTATCAATACACTAGATGGTCGAAACTGATTTCTTTTAAAAATTAAACTTTTAGTCCACGACAATATACTTAATCAATTATTTTTTTTAGTGCTAGATTATTAACTTCATTCACAGTTATTTCAACATAAGTTAATAATATACTTAAGACAAATAACTCGAATCAGTAGATTTGGGTGTACTACTTGTTTATTACATTACTAAGAGATTAAATTCATCAGTCTTCATCAATACAATGGATGGTCGAAACTGATTTCTTTTAATAATTAAACTTTTAGTCCACGACAATATACTTATTCAATTATTTTTTTTTAGTGCTAGATTATTAACTTCTTTCACAGTTATTTCATCTCAAATCATTTATAAGAGTCTAACACATATCTACTATCAAAATAAAATGACAAATAAATTGCTTAACATGATATATTATGGTCTTTTACAGCTCCTAAAATACATGCATACTCATATATACACACATACACTGTTCTACGTAACAACATAATTATTGATTTATTATGTGTATATATATGTTTGTTTGTATGTATGTCTGTACAAAGCCTAGTTCGTTATTTGTGTAGTTATTTGCTGTTGCTCTAGTTACTAGTATGCTTATATTTGTTTATTTTTTTTTTATTTTAATATTATACGTAACAAGTAATNAATAATAAATAAATAAAAAAAAAAATACATATTCATGATACAAATATATATTTTTTCTTTTATCTTAAAATATTTATGAAAGATGAAAGGCACAGATTTTGTTTGAAAATAAATCAGCTATTAAAAAAAAGACTGGAGAAGTATAATGATATAAAATATATCATTATTGTATTTTCTATTTACATTATATTCATGTAATAATTTTCTGGAGGTAAACGTTGTTTTATTAGTTTTGATAACAATTTCGAAGATGTTAAAGTGATAGATTCTGACTTGAAGAGAATGGCTCGACAGTTAATATCACCGGTAATTCAATACTACTTGACATATCTCTGCTAAACTTTCTCCTTGTCCAGTTTAATCCACTTCTATACTTCATTCTTCATTACTTTCTCAACTCCTATTTGATCCGTCTGTCAATAATACTCCACACCTGAATTCTTTTCGTCTCGTAAAATCTTTTATAATTTCTCTTCCTCTTTTACTCTCTCTCTTTTTCTATACTAAAATAGAGTTTCATAATATAATTACATCGAATACTTATTCAATCGACGGAAATATTAAAATGTTTATAGTCAACACATTTAATTGATCTTGCATTTAGAATGATGAGTAGTCATTGTGGTATTTTTGCTATTATTCCAGGCATAGGTGTCTTTACCTGGAAGAATTGTGGAAATGGGCTAACTTTATGTTTTTTGACTCGCTGAATTAACAGTTTAAACTTTCCACCAAAAATCCCCCAACCAAATCTCCTCCAAATTTTGATTAAATCACCCCAAAAAGTAGTGGTGTTAAATTTGTTTTTCTTGTGATATTTTCATGTCTTGGTTATGGGACACAAAATCAAACGTTACGAAAAAAAATAAAAAATCGTTACACGTGTAACAGGGAGTTAGGAGGATATAGGAGGTGTGCCATCAAACCTGCATGCTCTAGGTAGAGTATCCCCCTACCGCACTCTTTTTCTTTGTATTTGGGAAAAATAGGTGCATAGATATTCGTACTTACTAACTTATTCGGATCCTCTTCTACCTTTCGGTGTTGAGGAAAACTAAAAAGATTTCCACCCTCCTCTGTATAATGATAGTGATCGAGCATGTTGGAGGGTCATTCTTCTCTGGACCAGAGTGGATGTGATGTTGTCCATCCACGTGGTTCTTTTCCTTCCTCTTGGACTTCTTCCTTCACATCTGGGTTCTAGGACTCTGTTAAGGAGTCGGTCACTGTCCATCCTATTGTTGTGGCCGTTCCATCTAAGTTGGGCATTCTCAACTGTTCTCAATACCGGCTGGATTTCCAAGCCCAGTCATATTATATTAGAGTTCCTTTCCCAGTCTCTCCTGGTTTTGCCTGCAACCTACCTCAGGTACCACATTTCTGTGGCTTGCACTAAACTCTGGCTTTTCTTTATCAAAGTCCAAGACTCAAGGCTATATGTCATTGTGGGTACGTAGATGGTTTTGAAGACTGTCATCTTGGTTCTCTTAGTAATATCATGGCGTGTAAAAGTTTGCCTGTAACTGCTATTCTAGCTTCTATCTCTTTTTTGAACTTATTACCTGAATTCTTCATCATTCCTAAATACTTAATGCTATGTACCTGTTAAGTGCTCGTCATGAATGGTGATCTGATGTTCCTTCCTCTCTCTTGCCACAATATCTAGATATTCGTAGTGAAGACAAAATGATCAACAACAATGATTCTACAACTTATTGACGTAGGTCGAACGTGGTGGCACTGGCACGCCAAGGCGGCGCGGGGCTGTATGCACTATGTTATTCAACTCCGCTTAACCCCTCACGACATTTCCATACGACACATTGGTGTAGGACCAACGTGGTGGCACTGGCACGCCAAGGCACCGCGTTGCTATATGCGTATGCACTAAGTTGTACAACTCCGCTTAACCCCTCACGTCATTTCCATTTACTCCTCTATACCCCTCCATACTATTCTAAAACACTCTACTTTCCGTTTTAATCATTATCTTTTTTAACATCTGGAAGACCCAACCCACTACCTCATTATAATGAGAGCCATCATTCTAATTGATGGATTTCAAATTTGAAATCAAAAATGAGATAGTAAAATATGATATAAACCTAGCATTTCAGTCTTGTGAAGATGTGCAAACAATCACTAATTGGCGGATACTCTATATGCAATGTTAAATGCCTTACTGTGCATTTATAAATGTATATGCACCTGATTTGTCTGCCTTGTAATAGCTTCACAGCACATGCACATTTCGGAAAATTTTGAGCAAATGGGTTTTTACCATTTATAAACTAAACTCTTTGATTTGATCTACCCATGACTTCCTGACATGCATTAGTTATCAATGGTATATTCCAGCAGCTGAACCCAGATCATATGGACACATTCGTTGACAAAACGTTGATCAGAATGTGAAAACTATTGGTCCTTAAGGGGACAGAAATTACTTAATTCTTTAAATTCCATTTCATCATTTGAAAATTTCTCTCGCTCTCTTCTTAAACGACTAAGTTACCTAAGTGAAATAATAATTAATAAAAATAAGTTATTATTCATTATTATTACTTTATATTTACTTTTGCTTCTCATTTTGAATTAATAGAAAGTAAAGTTGCTAAAACGCTGTACTCTTTAATTTATTATGAGCAATTACCTGATTTGCGTGAATTTAATGGTGAAAATTAAGTAAAGATAACCAATAAGAATTGCAGAAATTATAGAATTAGTTAAAATCTCTAAATAAAACATCAATTATAGATTTGGAACAAAGACATGAACCTTCTTAAAAACAAAACCTCGTTACGAAATTTCTTTTATATTAACATCAAAATAGGGGAAAAAACCTTAATAAATACATTAACATGAATTTCATTGTAGCTAACATATAACATTTAATACTCTTTGACGATAAATCAGAAAAAGCAAGTAAGATAACTGCAAACATAATCAAAAATTTATTACGGGACAAAAAGTTACACAACGTGGTAATAACATCGCGTGCAAAAACAAACGTGAATGACTCGCTTCTCTGCAGTGGTAATATGCAGGGTTACCGCTCAAAGCTGCTTAAAACAATCGCATCTAATTATTCGCCAGTTTAAATCGTCGGAAAGATGTCATTAATGAGCAATTCAACGCTGTGAAAGGGATAATTGCGTTTTCCTTCAAAGATAAAGATTTGGCGTAAACGCAAGAAGAAAAAAGGGTACAAAATGATAAACGCCATTTCTCACATTCATTGTGTGAAAATGGCAACGAAGATAACATTTATACGTCATTTTATATTAGGTACAAGTTCAAAAATTGTAAATTACCAATAAACATAGTTAATTTCCATTTTATCACAATGTTTCTGCGGGTCACGTCTCCCTTTCTATCGTGTCCTCAGATCTGATTTCAAAACATCAACACAGTAGAGGAATAATTCGAAATTAGTAGGCACTGAAATATGGATATGAAATTGTTACAAAGCCGAATATAACGATTATTTCTAAAGTGCTGAGTTTAACACGATTAAAACATGATCAAGTGAATTTGGATAACATGACAGAATTCTGAATTATCCTTGAAGGCTTAACTAAATAGGTTTTGGACTGACGTTTTTGATCCACGAAACTACACATCAATATATTTAACCGCATTTCATACAATTTAGATGGTATTGTTTGTCCTGTTACGCCACAAATTTATTTTTAAATACAGTTTAGAAGGCCAAAGATCCTACCTTTAATATGTATTATTAGGCTGTTCAAGTATTTAAAAAAAAAAAAAAGTTAAATATAGAAAACATGGGCTTATAAGCCTTAATTATATTCTTATAACTAAATGTATTCTAAATAATTAAAAAAAAAAACACAATTATTAAATGGGTTGCCAAACTACTATTATTTTTTTTTAAATTCTTGCATCTGGAACTATTACTAGCCCCAAAAGTAAAATTTTGCGCAAAGATAACTTATTTGCAATGCATATTATAGTAGGTATTCTGTACAAGCAAGGCATTACAATCTTGGATTAGGAATAGATTTTTATAGACTGTAGCCTTTTTGTATGCTACTCCTTGAATATAAGTCATCTGCTTTCTGCAAAAAAATGACATGTACAGTATTTGAGAAAAGATGATAATGATTTCATTTTTGTAATTAGCCATTTCATCAATGATATATAATATATATATTATATATTGCATTAATACATTTTGAATTACTGATAAAAATCCCCTTTGTAATTTACTAATTAAAAATAAAATAAAACAAAACAAAACACACCAGTCCCCACAAAAAGATATTCGCTTTAAGCTCAGTCAATTCTGCTTCTGCTAAATAAGTTATAATTTATTTGCTAATCTTTCAAATTATTTAAATTTTGGGCTATATATGAAATCTAATAAATTTAGACCATGCAATTCTATGACCACATCATGTATTATATATTAGGTTGTAATTTTTATATGGACATAAAAAAAAAATACTCAACGAATTAAGAACATAAATTGATTGTCCTAAAAAACAATAAATAAATAAGAATTAAAACAAATTAAAATAGATTCACATAATTTTCCAAAATGTTTAATTTTTTGCATGTAAAATAAGGCATTGGTAAATATATAAATGTTTATGGATTTATTTAACAAAGCTTATTAAATAATTAAGTGTTGCAAGAATTGCAATAAAATCTATTAATAAACTAACACTAAATACTATATTTTATATATGTATAACATGAACAGTAAGATTACAACATTTCTATTTGAGCTGGAAGCACTTAAGTTTATATTTATTATTTATTTAAAACTCTTACACAAATCATATAAGTAGACATGAAAAATAGTTAAAATGTAATCTAATACAATTTTCATCACATCTATATAAAATAACAATTTTATATCACAAACGACGTATTTACTAAATAAGTTAGGTAATTTTAAATGATGTATTTTTAGATTTAAATTTAAATTAATAAAATGTCATATTATTCCCTTTTGATTCAAGACGAGCATACGTAGGGTTAGTGCTCCAAATAAGAGACCCCACCTTAAAGAGGCTGGAATGTGCTACAGCCTGGCAAGTCAAACGAAAAACGATAGTGTTTATGGCTATCAGTAGTCTCGGAGTTAGTTGGACGCCTACCGTCGAGAAGAGAGTTTCTGTGAATTTTATTTTATTATACTCCTTATTAAAATTTATTAAGAACATCACAGAAAGCTTGTTTAAAACATCAAGGAAAGATTAACTTAAAATCTATTTATAATATAATGATTGGTATTTAGACAAGGTGAAGACATGTATTTCACTTTTTAAGTTTATAACAATCCTAACCTCACAAATTTGTTCTAGAATATATAAACGTGGTTGTTCCTAATATGAGATCCATCACGGGCCTAACATAGGCAGGGTCTCATATTAGGCACAGTTTCTTTTATATTACCAAATCATGCCTGATTTTTGTTTTTCAGATTATGTATTAATGCAAATACTGCCATTAATGAAAGGAAAGTGTAAAACATTGGTTTAAAAATCATGCAAATGTTTTAAACAGAGGGTCTCATATTAGGACCACTTTTGTAAATCTCAAAATTTTGACTTTTTTTAGAAAACATTTTTTTTTTTTTAAAGAAATATACATTTTTAATTATTTTGAAACATTTGCCATTGAATTACAATACATTATTAATTGTTTTGTCACATCAACTGTGTTGTTTATTTATTTAAATCCTGAGTTGCACCAAAACCAAAAAAGGGGTCTCATATTCGGGTCACTTACCCTACACCTTTTTTAGGATTTTTAGAAGGTAAAATATCAAGTGAATAGAAATCTAATTGTATTCTGGAAGTTAGGTTTAAGTGAAGGCGATTACCTTATAAAGATTTCCCTTAGAGATTTTAAGCATCACATATTAAGGATTAGCGTGGATGAGTACTTAGCCTACTTGAATTCGCCTGAAATCACAATCAAAGTGTGAACATCGTCATAATGTGTGATGATTCATTAAATCATGAGAGGTAACACATGACTCTGATCACATTGCGTGATTTGTAAAGAAGATGATTTTCCAATCAGTAATAAACTAATGCCCAATTAGTGGTCGGCCAAGAAATATTAACTAATTAGTTTTAAATAGCAATGTATATAAGCAGGTATTACATTCATTACGTCGTTTAAACTTGCAATTTATACCATCAGATAATACATTCACTACGTCGCTTTAACTAGCAAGGCATATCAGCAGATAATATATTCACTACGCCGTTTTAACTAGCAATGCTTATCAACAGATCATACATTCACTACGTCGTTTTAACTAGCAATGCTTATCAACAGATTATACATTCACTACGTCATTTTAACTAGCAATGCTTATCAACAGATTATACATTCACTACACCATTTTAACTAGTAAGGCATGTCAGGATATATACATTCACTATGCCGTTTTAACAAGCAAGGCATATCAGTAGATAATACATTCACTACGTCGCTTTAACTAGAAAGGCATATCAGCAGATAATACATTCACTACTTCGTTAAATAGCAATGCTTGTTAAAAGATTATACATTCACTACCTCGCTTTAACTAGCTAGGCATACCAGCAGATAATACATTCACTACTTCGTTAAATAGCAATGCTTATTAAAAGATAATACATTCACTACGTCGCTTTAACTAGCTAGGCATACCAGCAGATTATACATTCACTACTCCATTAAATAGCAATGCTTATCAACAGATTATACATTCACTACGTCGTTTTAACTAGCAATGTATATTAGCAGATAATACATTATCTGCGTCGTTTTAACTGGCAATGCTTATCAACCGATTATACATTCACTACGCCGTTTCAACTAGCAAGGCATATCAGTAAATATGATACATTCACTTGATCGTTTTAACTGGCAACGCTTATCATCAGATTATACATTTACTAGATCGTTTTCCCTAACGATACTTATCAGCAGAAGAAATATTTTCATCAATTGATTTAAATATTTGGCATTGAACTTTGGAATTCCAAAGAACAAATCATCGAAATCGTACAACAATGAACATCGTTACTATACAGCAAAGAACAAACTAAAATTGATTATGAAATAATAAACAGAATAAAGAACCAAATAAATAGGTTCGTCTGACCAATTTAATAGTCAAAGATGGGCACTAACTTACACACACTGGGCCTGGCTAACTCCCCCAAGGGGTTAAACATGTGAAAATACGAGTACTTTGGTTTTCTCGAACGTATAAAGCCGACCCGTTGTTCTATTTTGACATTTTCATGTTTGGCTGTACTACAGAACTCAAAAAGCGTTACTAAAAATCCAAGCCAAAAACGTTACCGGGCGTAACAAGGAGTTAGAAAGATATAGGAGGTTTGTTATCAAATTTAATGTCATTAAAGATAGTGAACAAATTATCACTTTCGTATACCGTTTTTCCAATTGCACAATTTTATATTAATGTGTATTTTAATTTATGCTTTTAATGTAAGTAGACATTAAAAGCTTAATGTTTGCTGTGCACAGTTATAGATTCAATGTAATCACAAGTATGTTATTAAGTGACTAAATCACAGCTGATAAAATGCCTTGACACATGTAAGATCACCTGTATTAAATTATTGTTTGTACTTGAGTAAGGTTATTAAGGTTATCCACATTTTCATTTGTTAAACCTATTGTATCATCAGACCAAGAAGTAAAGTATAAAATAAATATAATACAAAAAAGTCGAGGTTGACTCTACGATATGTTATAAGGGAATGAATGGAGGTGTGGTTGAAAATCCAGAAGCTAAGAATGGGTAAGGATGTCAGGTAGGCAGATTAGCGGAACAAGATATACTTAAAATACTACCTAGGAATACTATAATGAAAAATAAGTTAATTTCCTCTGCCGAACTTGATACATAATAATAAAGATAATAAATAATAATGATAAAGACCTAAATCAACTTAACGTTCACGTCTAGAACACACAACTTAACTATAAATTACCCTAAATAAAGTAAAACAAACATTTAAATATAATAAATATTCAAAACATAGGTATAAAATATTACA
>KZ652724.1:48102-58787 GCA_001010745.2 Gerris buenoi | reverse complement strand
CTTTCCTTCAAGAAAAAGGAAAGTCATATATATATATATATAAATTTATTAAGTACTTTCATACATTTACTAGATTAATTATAAATTCAAATGTTTAGATGTAAAACAAATGACTAGCAAGAAAAAGAAAAGAAAAATAAAAATGTTTTTGTCAAAATAATACTAATTTTTTTAGATAAGAGTATTTTTTTAAACAAAAGTATAAAAGCCTAAATATTATTTAATCAGTAATATGAGAAAGAAAAAAAATCGAGTATTTTAATAAGTTTTAAATAGTATATATTGAATAAAAGATGTCAAAGATTCGTCATACAAGAATGTTAAATATGGAACAAAATATTTAAAAATAAAAAAAAACTATTAAAATATAGCTGTTATTCTGTTGTTTATGGTAGTTAGATATTAGCTGTAATTATCTTTGTTAAATATTATTGATTATTAGCAACTAAATTCTGTTTAAATGTTGGAAAAAAATAATTAGCATATAGATATTAATTAAATGTTGTTAAATTAATGTCATTAAAAATTTATCACAATTATTGCTTAGTTACATGAATGTTCATCTATGTGTTATTTACGCTATTATAAATGTTAATGTCAGTAAAAAAAAAAAAAGAATATTTGTACATAGACATTGTATTTGAAAAACTGTGCCAATTCTTGATCAGTTAGAGATGACAAATAAAAGAAGGACCATAGCAATTTCTCTTTTTAAATTGTTTAGTCTGCAAATGATGTAAAGATGATGTATTAATAAAATATATGGTACAGTGTCTTTAAAATGTGTTTCCTTGATAATAGTCCCTAGAGGATTGTTTAACAAATAATTTACGGCTTATGCAATATGATGGTACGTTTGGACATATGAGAATGGAACTCCAAGCGATCGTACTGGCATTAAAAGAGGAGATTCGAGTAGCTTATTGTTCAAACAATAACATATCTGAGTACTATTCCCGGAAAGGTAAGGCATTTTTTTATACTGATGCATTCTTGAATATACTTTCATCATAATGGGATTAATTTCGATGGCATTAATAAAGTTAGGTGACGAAATATTTAAGGGGATGTGAAAAAGAAGGGAGATTACCAATTGTGGAAAGGATTAATCTTCCAACCACTAATCAAATTAAGGTGAGGTATCAATGTAGGAAACCAGTTGTTATTTTAAGAATAGTAAGACTAACTCAAATTGTAAGTTAGTAGAGATTAGCGCCTCATTCACTGTCATTCATTCCGTAAGGAAAGCCGATTCCGTCAAGAAAGAGTGTTAGTTTATGGGAAAGAACGGCAGGATTATAATCAATAATCTTGCAAGATAATCCCGTCGCGCCATCCTCTCCATTCTTGTCAACTGATAAGTTTTATGTGGTTGGGATAGAGATATTCCTTTAATTGTGTTTCAAACGAAGGGATTGTAGTCACACGACAAGCCTGCAGGATGGAATGAGCGGATTGTCTCACAGGAAAGAGTGCAGGAAAGTGTTGTGTGGATGGTAATGAACAGGTTTACAATAATGTCGTGCTTTCCTTCAAGAAAAAGGAAAGTCTGTCGGAAAAGAACGACAGTGGATGGGGCGCTAATATTACCAGTGTTCTAAAAATGTTGGGAGGAGCCAGGTCATCTTCCATAATACCCTTAAACTTTTTTTAACTGAAACTATAGAACATTATAAAAGACTTTAGAAGGATCTGTCAAATGGAAGCACAGGATTATCTAAGAAAGAATTGGTACTTTAAGATCAGTAGGAAATACTGTAATTGTGGACATGAAGTAAGATCAGAGAACATTTCATTAGGGATTGAGTGAGCTAAAGTGTATAACAAGGGTCCCTACAGTACTTCTCCGACTGCAACTCTTCCTTTGAATTAAATACCGAGGATTATACAACATGGGCGTTCTGTCAAATGAAGCACAGGATAATCTAAGAAAGAAATGGTACTTTAAGAATAGTAGGAAATACTATGGACATGAAGTATGATTAGAGAACATTTTATTAGGGATTGAGTAAGCAAAAGTGTATAACAAGGGTCCCTACTGTACTCCTCCGACTGCAAATGTCCTTTTGAATTAAATACCGAAGATTATACAACATGGGCGTTGTTATTTTTAATATGATCCATCCAGATGAATTAAGCTGTTGATGGAATAGGATTACTTTAAAGCCAGGGGTTAGCGATTTCAGCCTTGGTAACATGAAATTTGATGAAAGATTACTCTTGTAATTAGTATTAAAAAGGGTTAATTTTACAATAACATCCTAGCGTAAAAGGGCTACTTTAAGGACGGGATAAAAGGACAAGATATCAGGGGTAATTTATTATATTAAAAAGGATAAATTATCCTTCGAGTACTTGCCAGTACGCTACTTAAAGGGTCTCTTCGGCCATAAAAATTCATAATTCTGACATTTTTTTCCTTTTTTACTCAAATGTATATAAAAAGTAGCACTTTAAGGAAACAAGGTGTGCACATAATCCTTTAGCATCTTAGTTATGCTGTTTTTTGGTCCTTTTGACGTAAAATGGCCACCATTTTGGAAACACGGTATATATTTGTGACCTACAATTCAATAACTTTAAAATGGCAATAACTCAAAAAATAAACATTTTGGGTCACCATAGTTATGGTCACCTAAAATTTCACTTTTTTATATTAACTCTCGAATAGGTATCATTGGCCCACAGATGTATACATGATTATTTTTTCCTCATTTTTAGGACCTGTCCTTATGAGGTAATGGGGGGAGAAGGGGGTTTTTGTTTTGTTTTGGTAATCTTGTGGGTAAAATAGACGGACTTCCAAAAGCATAAGAGTTTCTAGGATGATCTCAAAACCCTAAAAAGACCCTGTGATTGTAAAGCGCACACTCCTCTTGGTAATCAATACTGAGAATTATAAAGAGGGTGTTTTTAATTTTTGTAATTGTCTATCACAATTAAAAAATTCTTAGGGATTGGGATTTCAACAAAGAATTTGTTCAAAGTAATCCTGTTTTATCTGCGATGTATCGCAACACAATTTAAGAGAGTCCAGAAATCCGGAAACTTATCTCTAACAAGGACTGCTGTCAATTGTAGTAATTATCTGATGTAGTAATTATGAAACTAAAAATTCTATTCTTAAACACTCTTCGAAAGAAATCTCATGATAAATTTGATTATTATTAGAGTATTAGGACGATTATTTAATTATTAACTTCTAATTCATGCTTGCTATAAACTAGTATTATCATATATTTAAGAGATTATAGCTAATCTGAACATTGCATCTACGTATCTTCCGCCAACGTAAATTAGTTATTATGTTAGTATAAGTCTTATTTAATTAATAAATGATAGCATCAAATAATGTGGAGGGCTATGAACAATGACAATAATTTATAAAATAATAATGATCAATAGTAATTTTTAAACCCTTTCGCACCTAAGGACCGTCATAGCGGTCATATTAGAATGCTATCCAGTGCCTAAGGACCGCTCGAGCGGTCGACGCTAGAGGCCATTTCTTTTATTTACCCCCACTCCTAGGAATGGCGGAGCGGTTTCGAAATAGTCTTAGGTACCAGTCAGTGTTGTGCCTTCAACGACCCTACCCTGGTTTCACATTCGGACGCGTATTTTTTCTCGTACCGGCGTTTTTATTTGGAGTNATTCACATACGATATCATATATAAATGCATTTTATTGTTTTGTAATACGATTTTAGTCACAGAAAAAAAAAGTTTCTGGCCGACGGGAGTTCGGGGATCGCGATTTACACGTGACCGCTATGACGGTCACTTAGGTTGGCGTACTTTTACAGTTCTCCCATGATTAGGTATACCTGACGACCGTCATAGCGGTCAAAATTTTTATTCCCGGGAAAACCGGAAATAATTTTTTTTTTATAAAACAAGGTTATAATACCTCATGTAAATCACGAAAAAACCCGAAAAACGTAAAAAAACGGTTTAGGTATCCGGAACTATTTTGTACTTTTGCCGTTGGTGCGAAAGGGTTAAATATGTGTAATAGGAATGCGCTGGCCCTGTGTCTCCCATGACTACCATAGTAGTCAGGTAATTCATGATCTTCTGTGCGTTATTACGCGAAGGAATATAAAATAATCTTGCGCTTATACCTTTTTGTACAAGGTAAGCAGCCATATGCCAAGGTTGCGTATGGTCCTATAGCCTTAGTTACAGTATTATCTGAAAGGGTAGGTGTTGTGTTAAACAATTTGGAAGAACTTCAATATCGACCATTGTCAATACTGACCATCTCTCTTATACAAGTATATTTATTTTAATATTTAAGTAATTCAAATTTAACAAAATTTGTGCCCGTCTTTGGATCACAAGCCCTATGAAGTGTATGCACCCCATTTGGCAGACGCAAACCCAGGTTCTAGGAAAATATATTATGTAAGAATAAAAGAACACAATAATCTACATTTCTACTATTTTAATAGAGATGTGTGATGTACGAGTATGTATGAAGAGTGAAGATGAGGGGTGATCCAGACAAGAATTACCTTCATGTAAATTACCTAGATGTGCAATGCAGTCGTCTGCTTGCAACATTGAGCTGAGCGTGCATTTTATTCTTAAATTTTATTCATGCGATAAAATTCATATTAATTTTATTTTATTTGCATCCCACCAGTATCACATTTATCAAAAAATTGCCCCACTGTTTTTGATTGGAGATGTAACTCTACATCAAATTTTTTAAGAATCATCATTTGATGAAGTAAGGTGAAATGGTAAAAGAAGGGAGGAAAAGAAGGATTGCCAACTTAATTAATCTATAAATAGTAAAAAATGAATATCTAATGTCATGAACTAGTTGAAATCAGGTTGGCGACACGGCTATTTCGACCTTATTTATAATTGTTTATAACCTGCATCTAAATAACCTTCTATTTGAGTTTAAGTCCAATTCTTATTTGTTTTTAATAGTGAATCTCTTATATCTGCTATTAAAAGTGCTAACAATTATTGTTATTTATTAAAATAATAAATAAAAACTGTGCAATGAATAAAAATGTGTATTTTCTCCCTATTGAAGAAAAAATATTTAATGTACCTTGGGAGTAAAGTGCCATTATTTCCCTCGCACAATTATCTATTAGCGTTATTCCCTCGGCTCCGCCTCGGGATATAGGGACCAAGGTTCCTTCGGCTTCGCCTCAAGAACCAACTTTTTCGCTCAGGGAATAATGGCTTACTTTACTCCCTAGGTGCATAAATAACTATTGAACTAGATGGATACGCCATAGAAGTCTGAAGTGGACAACATAGATGCTGCTCGCTGTGAGCGAAGGGTTAAACGAAACTCGGGAGCAGAAGCCGTTCTGACTCACCTTCTGAAGGGAGGTAGGTTTCACAGCATAGAACACCTAACTGTCCCACTGACCGATGGTCACGGGACTATACGTACTAGTGGCATTGGTTGTTTTCTATGAGTGATATGCTAATTACCTGTTCTCTATAACTACTACTATTCGCTAATAAAATAAACATACTTTCGTAAAGGAATAAGTTATTAACTTAAGAACTTAACAAAAATAAACAGCTCTAGAAAACTAATTAATATCAAAGAACCTCATTTAAATTTAGGAAAGAAAGTAGATAAACTATTGTTATACTAATCCACAAAAGAAATAGACAAATCATAGAGGTAAAACAATATATCTATATTAATGCAATAATAAATAAATATAAGCCATGAAGAGATAAATTAGTTGTAAATACTATGTTATATAACACAGTTGACATAAATGCATGACTTAATGCATTTGGACAAACAATAAAATCTGGCAAAGCATAGTTCATTCTTTCAGGCTTTAAGAACTTATTGTGAATCAACGTTTCTTATTTGGTTCTTGCCCCCAGATATAAGGCAATATAAGATTGCGAATATTTCTTCCTGCTTTTACCTGATCTAGAGTTATGAACTATTCCTGTTTTTCCATAAACTTTACTTTGCTTGTATAATCGTTTCTCATAGGATATATTTTATTATGAAATAATACTAACCTATTAAAACCAAGTTTTTATTAAAAATCCTTTATATTTATGCATTTTGGTTGTTTGAGTCATCGACAAGTTAATTACATAATTAATAGGATGCTCTAAATCTATGCTTTAGTTATTAAGAATAACTATGGGGCAAAGGGCCTTGTCGCACGAAATCATTACATAACTTAGTAGTAAACCATCTAAGGAAAGAACTCACAATTATTGCAGATGAATTTCGCTAGGGTGATTTTAAACTCTGTCCCAAAACTAAAAGCCTTGGACGGCCCGAATTTCGCTGATATGATGTAATATATTGAATTAGACCAGTCCAAGTTAGCCCGGATTATAGCCAGTGAAATTAAATAATATATTGAGTTGAATTTGAGTGCAATTATTACGCCGGATCAAGTCGGCCAGGACTTTAGCCGATGGAGCTAAATTCATTGAATTTAAATGGGATGCTAACAATAGACCGGTGAGGATTTTAGCAGATTGAATTGAATTAGGGTGCGAACATTAGACGGGCCCAGAATTGTCAATGGAATTGAATATACATTAAATTCAATCAGGATGCAAACATTAGAATGGCCTGGATTTTGATGACGGAATAGCATGCATAGAATTAAATTAGAGTGAGAAAATTTGACCGCTCTGGAATATAGCAAATTGAAAGTACACCAGGCCTGTTGCCCCAGGCCACAAATTTACGGGTATAACCCCAAGGCTCCTCGCAACAGGTTCCCTGTCCAAGTCCATTGCCCCAGGCCACTGGGAACAGGTTTAGGCCACAAGCCCCACCCCGCTAAGATTTCATTGGGTCGGTCTTCTTAAAAGCATATTCCATGCTAAAATGGGGGAGTGAATTCTTTTAGCTAAGTTTCAGACAATAAAACCGGACAGATGAAGAGAACACCATGCGCATGCCCATCTTTCCAGGTATGGTAATTTTTTGCGTCATCATTTTCTGGCCAACTTGTGCAGGTCTGGTATACGTTAGCATAAAGTTTTCCTGTAGCGGAAAATGTCTGGTCTAGAATAGGGGGGATAAAAAAAAATCAATATTGTTCGGCAAACTTGCACAACATTTTATTTGTAAAAAAATCCAAAAAAAAGTGCAAAGTAAACTGAAAAATTAAGAGTCTGTTTTAAGTAGGAAAGTATTTTTTAAAGTTTGGACCAAGTCTAAATAATTATTTTTCTTTCTCAATAAGGGGTAATACATTAAAATTAAAGTACTCCAAGAAGAGATAAAACGCAAAATTTTGAATTTTTGACAAATTGGCGTGGAAAATTAAACACTATCCAAAAGTGTTATATATTTTTGTAATCTACTCTTTAATACCTTTCATTTGATACCCCACTCAAAATTTAAAAAAAATAAATAAATTCCCCGTAACAGTAATTATCCGCCATTTTGGATTCTGAGATAATCCTATCAAGTTGCTATTCTTATTTTTTCTATGGCCCAGCAGACTGCACATTTTTAATTTTTAATCCGTGTATTGAAGTAATGGGTAATAAAAATATTTTTTAAATATGATCTTAAGATTGAGTAGGGAATGAAAACCATAATCAGAATAATAATGGTTTTTTACCAATAAAATTTGACTTGTTTTAATAATTTAATAATGTTTTATTTAATTATCTTTTTGACTTAATCCTCTCTGAACAATAATTTATTAAGAACATGCATTTTTTGTACTTACCAAGATTTTATAAAACACAATTCCTGTTAGTTCAACCGGTTGCCGCTAGATCTCAGCTCTGGTATCAAACTGCTTCTTTTTGAAGGAGTAAAATGGGAAATGAAACAAGGATAGGTACTCAAGTATACAACCAATTAGGAAACTGTATTTGAGCGTGTATTAATTTCATGGTGAAAGATTAAGCTCTTTGCCCAGCTTCAATGGAATCATTTGTGGTAAATAAACTGAAGGTGTTTGTGTTGGCTTAGTTCTTTCTCAACTTCGGTCTGTAGGTTAACATACGATTTATTAAAATGGAGAAGAGCAAACGCTCTGGTACATTTTGGCTGTAATGCGTATTTTAGACATAGGCTATCTATACAAATACCATAGAAGTATACCTTTTTTATCGTTTTTTTTTTTTTCTGACACTTCAAATAATATAATTTAAGCCCGCAGACAGATAATTAATTATTAGCGTAAATAAGAAAACATTTGTTTCTAATTTTAACAAAATTATTTATCTACATAAAATGTCTAAGAAGCTCAAAGCTGCATAACAAATGCTCAACGACATTATCATTAAAACATTTCGCTTACGTTTGTGATTATATCACTCAATTTTATACTATCTACAATTCCGTCAACAGTGTTGTTCTAATGGATCAAATATAGACAGCCTGGTTGTTCGCTCAACTTGCCAAAATTGTATTATTCATAAACTTCCAATTTAAACTTCATTATACAGTAAATTGGTTGTTCGTTATGATCAAAGACTAATTTAATTACTCTTACGTATGTTTAATGAGGTAGAGAAAGTGATATAGTTAATCCAACCTGTGTCAAAAATGCTTGGTAACGTGCAAGAACTACTTTAAATCTTTTCAAATGTTTGCCTTTTCTTCTTTATAGAAAACAATACTGCTGATTGGCTATAACCACAGAATTTTTTATAATTATTTTAAATATATTTTTACTTTATTCTACAATATCTAAATAATAATATTTAATGACCACAAATCATCTTCAAATAATTTCTTTTGGTCAGATAATTGTCTTTTTCAGTTTTTTATTTCATTTTCGAGGGTTCTGTTTAATATCCTCCTATATTTTTTATTCCTATATAACAATAAACATTAAATGCATTTAAAAATTATACTTTATTTAAAACAAATTCACAGATGTTATGTTCGCAATACCTGCCCATTTCTTCCGATTTTTTTTAATAGGTTAGTCAATAAGAATTTCCAAAAACATTGATTTAAGGATTAAGGGTTAAGGATTTTTTTATTTCTTTAAATTCATCATACCTTGAAAATCTAAATGGATTTGGCATGGAATTCATAAAAAAGCATTTCTGTATATACAAAACATTTATATTTTGTTTGCTTTATTTTTTTATTTTTTTTTCTCATTGATGACCAGCTAGACAGTTCTTTTCTGGCAGTTTATAATTCATTTTTTTCCATATTTTATTTTATTTTTTTATTTTATAATAATTTATTTAGTAATTGCATTTTTAATCAATTCCAAGTTTAATTGTATGCCATTTCAACACANAAAAAAAACATTTCTTTTCGTATTTTTGATATTTTAATACTAGAAGTATTGTCTTGAGCCATAAAAAATAAATTGCGTTTTCCACGTTCGATTGCGTATTATTATTATTAGTTTACTTTAATACCATTTCATAAAAATCCTCCCAAAAATATTAAACGAAAAAATTAAGTAATATCAACCGTAATTGAAACCCGTATCTTTAGTCTTATAAGTATATTTGTATCTTAGGTATATTTCCAGGATAAATAAAGATCAAATATTGAAATTGTTCAATACATAGAGGTCTCGACCGCATTATTTTTATCTTCAGTAACATGATACATTCACTGATAAAATCCAAACTGTTGATGGTTGATGACTAGTTTTATTTGTCAATCTATTAGCCATAGTGAATACTGGACAATTTTAATAATTGAGTCTTATACATTACGAGTATGTAGCAAAACATCTCGGTAGATACAACTTATTTTTTCCAATTCATAAATAAATGCCACATATAAACCCTCAAATTAATTATGTTAGCTATTTTTTTTAACGTTTATCGATGATCCTTTATAAGTATATGGTTAAAAGTTATCAAAAACATAAATTTTAGTCTTAGAATATACCTTGTGCCAAAGCATTACGCCCGAATTTACACTTAATTACTTATCGAAATTTTATTTCTGATCAGACAGAACGAATTACGTGAGTCGTTAGGTGTGGACATAAATTTGACATAGCCTTTCAACTTACTGTCAAAACTTCAGTCCGCAAACGCGTCTTTTTACGCGTGGCCTTAATTTCTGTGAACATTAACCGATTTGGTTGAAATTCGATTCCTGTTATCAATGTGGCCAAGTTAGTTTGATAGCTATAACAATCGTCGTTTCTAAGAAAAAGAAAAAGACTCGGATTCAAGACCAATTAGTCTGACAATTTTTTTATTCTTATTTTGATCATTTAGTACAACACTGACAAAATACGTTAAAACCATACGCGATAATCGATGACGCAGAATTAGTACCGTTTGGAAATTGAGTGTAAACCTAATTTAATTTTTTCTTAAAAACCCTTAAATTTTAAATATTGAATATTTGATAAAATATACTTAAAATAGTCTATTGTAAAAAAGGGGATAATAATACCAAAAAGAACAAAACTGATAACAAATTATTACAATGTGATTAAGATTTTATATACTCCTTTGTGCAAAGTATGTGCACTTAGGGATACATATTATACTCGTATGTACATATTTATATCTGAGGGACACCAGTCCAGTATCCCCTATTACAAACTCATCACCTATCTTTAAAATAGTATTTAAGGGTCATCTAGTAGATTCTAATAATCATTTTCGTGGGCCTTTGTGCCAAATAGAGCAGGATACACATTATGAAATTTGTGTTGTGTCAAAGAGTTTTTTTTACTCTGGTTATTTTGTTTATTCTAT
>KZ652724.1:19334-38109 GCA_001010745.2 Gerris buenoi | reverse complement strand
AAGCGATATCTTTTCTTTTGTATTCTTAAATTGTTGTCTAGTTTATTTTATTTTATGTCCTGCGCATTTATTTATTTAATAGACTATCCTCGTGGGAATACATTTTAGTTACTTTACAAGAATCGTCGACTATTTGACTATCTTTACATCCGGATGTATTCAGATAGTAAAAGAAGAAATAATAGTCAAATATTTAAAATGCGTTCTTTTATTACAGTTTCATAGCTTCTTCAGCTCTAATAAAAAATTTATTCGCCAGTAATCGTAAAACTAAAAGGGCTTACAACAAGTCTGTCGACAGTCCAAGGGCTGGGAAGCCCTTTTTAAGAGTTAAGACCTTCCATTAGAATAATTAATATGGATTCGTAATCTCATACCGTCGTGAAGTGTCGTAAAATGTTTACCTTAAATAAATCGGGTTTAATACAATCCTTAAAAGTTTACAGTCAGTGTTGATTGAGAATACATTTATTAATAAAAAAATATATATAATTTAACTCATTTTCCTCTTCAAGAAAATTAAAGAATCCTTTTTCACGTTTATGAATCAGGACATTATGCTCTTCTAACTATGAAGCTTTCGAATGATTTTGTATCGATGTAATATCTTAAAGACGGAACCAATATCACGATTGTTAACACACCACAAGAAACTTGATCTAAATTATATCCAATACTTTTAGACACGTCATAAACGAGCTGCTAGATTTAAATAACATAGTAGTAGTAAGGTACTAGTACTAGACTGGTAGGACAAACCACTTGTTAGAACCTAGGAATTAGGTCATCTTTTAGGCCCATTTTACTATCCTCTTGGTAGAGTTCCAGCCACTTGACACATCATACCTCTCTACATTGTACCACCGAAGCGAGTATGATGTGATCATTAGTGAGCCGTATAAGTCAGAGCGTCACGGCGAGAGATTCAGTGATGGGCGAGCAGACGTGTTAAGTAATTTAATTCATACGGCCACGCCGGCTCGCACACAACAAAATTCATTGAAGTTATCAAATAAAATGCATCCTAAAGGTACGTTTTCCTAGACGCAACTTCAGCGACAGACGCTGAGAGTTAGTCGCTGATACAAAATTATTAGAGTTTGCAAGTTAAGAGTCGCTCAGCTAGGAAAACGGTAACATGAAAACTCAGAAGAGGAGTCCTCAGCGACAGTTGCTAGGCGACTATAGCTTGAGCGTCTATCGCGGGAGTTGGAAAATGGACTTGGAAAATGGAAGTACAAATTCTATCGATGCTAATCGTGTTTTAATCGATGTAGGTCGTGATTTGTTGTTCGTGTTTTATTAACTTTGTTCTTATTGTAATTGAAAACTTTATCTAGCAATATTTATGTGGCAAGTTTCTGAAATTACGTTTCAGGCGGCTTTCACACTGAAGTAGAAAGTCGAAGGATGCATACGTCCTGGCGGCAAGATGCATGCAACTTAAACACCGGACTATATAACTGAACGAGAGCTTACACGCCAAGGATGCATGTGCGACGTGCATCCTAGATGCAAGTGTGCAAGTGGCACGTGTGACTCGAGAACTAGCCGGCTGGTTCTCGAGTCGCACATGCCACTTGCTTTCAAGATGCACGTCGCACTTGCATCTTCCTTAGATAGTCCGGTGTTGAAGTTGCTTGCATCCTACAACTATAGGACGCATGCATCCTGCGACTTGCTACTTCAGTGTGAAAGCCGCCTTAGACACAGTGCAGGGAAATCTTTTTAAAATGTATACATTGCGTTGTATAGAAGAAATAACGCCAAATTGATTATGTATTAAAATTTTATCTTGTTAAAAGATAACTTATTTAAGAATAGCCCTGAAGATGCTTCCGGTAGTGGAAGCAAAAGATTTCATAACATGGATTTCACCGAAAAACCAAATGATTTGTGATATGTATTGCGTCGATTTAAATCAATTCAGCATTGGATGATATTGTATCTTTCATGTTTCGTAATTTAATTTTTAATTGTCTACTTCGATGACCGATGTAAAAAAAGAAAATTTCTATATAGGTAGATGTTCTAGATGTGCACTCGACAAGTAATCGGTTTGATTTTATATCACGCTTAACAAATTTTCATACTCCATCTTCAGAATAGTTTAGGAGTACTATCAAGTTTAGATACAGTTTAGCTTCACCAGTCAAACGACTGTCTATCACAACTCGTCAAATTGAGATCAAAGAGAATCCGAAGGATCTCTTTAGCGACGACTTCAGAGAGTATCTTTGACAAGTAACTCGAAACAATTAAATGTTTCATCTAAGACTGGATACATCGATATAGCCTGGAATAACTAGGTACAGAGTGGAACGGATTACTCTCGTCTCAGATGTAACATGATTGAAAGTTCGTCACAGTTATCTTGGAACAACTTCAGTTGCCCTGAAACAATGCTACATTGGGGGAGAAAATCAAGTTAACCAAACTAAATGTCTGCATCCAACAAAGTATTAACCGGATTGTTTCCAACAATATTTAGATTGTTTCTCCGAAATATGTCACCCTCTCCTTTAAGTAAAGTTTTGAAGATTACTTTCAAATTTATCGATTTGCTAAATTTAGTTTTTGTAAATGTTCAATACTTCGAATGTTCAGAACTAAAACGGAGTTTGAATTGTAAATTATTTCGATTTGGCAAACCCTCCGTGGAATTACGGCATTTATCGTACATTCCATTAATCATAACACCTTCCCTTATTGGTTGGCAATAGTTATTTCAAAACGGATATGAGAAAACAATCTTGAAACCTACAAAACAATAAAGTTTGTCATCATTGCAAATGCAATTGCAATTGCAAGACAATATTCAGGTGACTTTAGGTCATACATTTTACAATGACTTACTAAATCAGCTTTATTAATTCCCAAATATGAAATATGACAAGAACTCGTGAAAGTAATGGAGAAAAACATTAATTTTGAGTTTATATAAAACCTCTGACGGCAGCTTCATTAAAAAGGTAGTAATATTCAGGCCTTAGTTGCGTTACTAGATTATATTTTTTTTAAAAAAATACGTTTCTGTGCATATAAAGCCTTTAATGGTTTAGTTCGTATCTCACGCATGACGAATACGTCAGTAAAATTCAACCTTATAATGTTCTTGAGAAGGAAATGTCAAGTAATTTAATCTTAAGTAAAAATGTTTTACCGTATGAATTGTTCATTAAAAGCTGAAGATGTGTATAACATTTTATATTAATCAATACGTTAGATAGCTTTTGACAGCTGGATTACTTTAAACGTAAAACTTAATCACCCGGTATACAATATACATTAATGCAAAAAAAAGCAACCAATGAAATCGAAGAAAAAATTAAAATAATTTTTTTCTTTGCAAAAAAATATAATTTTTTATATTAGTTGTATCTGTCAAAACAAAAAATCAATAGATTTTTGAAATCCTTGTACCACCTGGCTTGCCGAGGAATCCTTACTTGAGCAATTATCTGGTAAAAAAATAATCAAATAACTTAGTGTTTGTATAGATAAATATATATATGTATAGATAAACATTAATCAAAAGAACAAAAATTTTATATTGTTTCCTTATTTTAAGAGGAAAATAAATATTTCACATTATTCGTAGCCCTAGTCACACTTAACATACTTTATCTTAATTTTCAATATAGATTGTTACTATCATTACGCCGATACTAATTTATTACCATAACATAGTTAATGATTTTTTATTTTTTTATTTATGAGCTGAAATTTTAGTCAACAACTAATTAAACAAAATCAATTGTTAATATGACTCATGTAAAAGGCATTACAACAGGTATCGTTAATTATTTTTTTCGATTATGGAAACCATACTCATTACTTTATAGGACAACATTTTAAAATACGATTTAACCCAATGGTGTAGCAACCAAGAACTTCGAAGATTTAAACATTCACGATGAATTTAAAAAAAAAAAAAAACATGCAAAGTTTTTATCAATTAAACTTGCAAATTTCCAATATAACTATGTCTCAGACTGAAATAAAGCTAAATACATTGATACCTTAAATGATAAATGTTTAAAAAAATGAACATATAAATAAATATCTAAGTTTAATTCATCATGAATATTGCCCAAAATGCCTTAATTGAAACAACCAACATAGTTTATTGTAATTTTAGTAATAATGTTTACCATTACAGACATTTAACAACACACCTTTTCACTTTTAAAACAAAATCTCAATGTATATTATGGTTTCGGCAGCAACGTTTATATTTTATATCACGTTTATTTATTTATCACGTAATATTACAAACTTTACGAAGTGACGCATAGGGATTCCATTCTCACATAGATAGGAATGTCTTGTCCGTAGAACCTTAAGTACCGTGATTAGTCGTATCGTGTACATGTTTACTGCACGATTATGTGTGGGGCAGAGAGTAGGACGGCTACTGTGGCGGCTATGGTGAAAAGTGTGAAAAGAAAAAGGCAAAGCCTGTCCACCACCATAGCCGCGAATTTCCAGTCGCTGATTATGTCGGCCTCCTCGTCGGATTTGCGGATCCTACCCGTTATGAACTGGACTTCTCTGAGGATCGCATGCAGTTCACGATGGGTCGAGTAGGCACTATATTGGACCGGGTCGTCCGGATCGATGTTCCGGGAACTGGGAGGGGGAATATGTCTGTAGTCGTCTTCTAAATCCAACACGTTGGCTAACAAGCTTCTAGACGAACGCTCCTTCATTTCCAGCTCGCGCATTCTACTGTTGGTAGTAATGGACTTCCTCGTTATCTTCTTACCAGGACGACTCATCCTCAATACCCAGGGCAACCAAAGCAGGAACAATGCCCTAGACTAAAACCAAGTCAAAAAGCCATTGTAACATTATATTAAGCATCGCGCCATGAATACAACGCTGACGGGAGAGACTTCAAACAGTGGATTTAAACTTTACTCCTTATTATTAAATTATAATTATGAACCTATAGACTTTTAATTAGCAGCGTAAAATTATCTTCATAGACAAATAACAAAGAAAAGTACAAATATTAAAAAAAAAGAAAAAAAAGTAATACACAAAGAGGGGCCATTATCCATATTATAACTCTAAATATTTTACGCAATTAAATTGTATTCAAATTTTCATCGACTATATTAAACTCCAAATAATGCTTACCCATTCTGGCATCGAATGTATATCTGCTGTTCTATGATGGTAGTTAAGAACGACTACAGTCAATACGACAGACGAAGCCACCATGAACATTATGCAATTGAAGTAAGTACCTAGAATATAGCATAAACCATTAGTTCATAAAAAGGTGTAGAACAAAATCTGATGCAATTGCTTAAAGAACTAAAAATGATGTCTTCTCCTTCTTGTGACATTTCATTGTCTATCAGGTCAAACACAATAAAATCTAACAATTGCCAGGATGCCTGACATAAAAAGTTAAATTAAAATAAAATATATAATTTCCACCGGTACAAATCAGATCAACAAATTCACTAACTAAAAAAAAGGTATCAATAACATGAAACATAATTTGTTAATTTATTAGTTTACCTAATAATGGAATGGCATCAGAAACCTGAGGCAATGTTTCTGCAACGAGATTAAGAAATACAGTTAGCGAAAGAAGAATCGTAACACCTGAAATAGATAAACATAGTTAGGAATTTGATGTTTACCTAATCAAAAGAAATAAAACAAATTATTATAACTAAACTAAAGTAAAAAGTATTGGATGAGGATTGGATACGGCAGGAGCTAGAGTGTTTGGTCCAACCCCATAGTTTGATGTCATATTATGTCCATATTGGTTTTATTATGGGCCGATGTAAGAGCATCAATGCAAGAGCCCGGTGCAAAAGTTTATAACGATGGTTAGTCTTTGTCCTTCGAGTTTGGTGTGGCGTGGAAGAGTAGGGATTTGATTAAGGGTTAAAGGTTCGCAGATACCATGACTCAGAGCAAAGGATATGTGGTTATTATTGCTGTGCTTTATCTTTATTTTCCATTTCATCAACCAAGTTTCAAGAAGGATTAGAGTTGTCGTACATGGTCAGAGCAGGACGGGGAGAAGAAATAATGCATTTATTTATTCGTGCATTTATTTATTCGTGCATTTATTTATTCGTATATTTATTTATTCGTGAGAAGAAATAATGCATTTATCATCTGTGAAGGATGTGAGAGTAGTATGAGGATATTCAGGAATGTCAGCTGTGTATAGGTAATATAGAATTGGGTCTAGTATACATCCTTAGGGTACACCTTTTTTCAGGAAGAAGTGGGGAGGTTACAAGAAACGTGGTAAAATCGGTTTTCGAGGAAAGATTTAAGGATCAGGTAGTACAAGTATGTGGGAGGAAGGATGCCCTTTGGCTTCAAAAATAAGCCGGCGTTCCAAACCTTGTCAAAAGCCTGAGCCTCATCTAGGAAGACCGGTGAACAGTATTTTTTTCTGCTCAAGGGAGGAGGAAATTATAACTACACAACTCTATGACACTGTTGAATTGTGGAATGAAGTGAGTGGAAGTCTAGCTGATGGTGGGTATAACACTGAGGAAAGTAATAATAGGGTTAATTTGACGGAGTGGAAGCTTTAGAACATTAATATTAGGAGACATTAATAAATTATAAATTTTAAAACATAAACCAAACTATCAATAAACAAACCTAGAGTCAACTTTTCACCGGAATCAGGCGGTAATGTAAAACCTAGTAGAGCCATGGAAGATATTAACACACAAGGAACGATAAGGTTGAAAAAATAATATAGAGTACGCCTTCTGATCTGTACTGTAAATGTTACGTCAACATAAGGCTCAGGGCAACATGTGTATACGGTTGTTTGTTTTTTACCAGGCATTCCTGAAAATTAAATAAAAATATATTTTACAATATTTCTTTTGAATAATATCAAAAAATGTTTAATTGAAACAAACTTGTAACATGAAACATCAAATGAATTATTAATATTACATACAACATTCGAAATGCATTTCAATCATACTAGAATAGTCCTACCTAATAAATGCCATTCTCCGTTTGTAATAAAATTCGATAAATCCCCACCGTCTTCAGATTTCAGTAGCAGATCCAACTAAAACAAATAATTTATTAACTGGATAAGGAACTAAGCTATATTACATATTTTACTCAGGTTCATAACATTATTTGTACAAGTGTATACTTAACAACAACACACAAATAAAATAATTTAATTAGATACATAATTATTTATTCAATGTTATTTAAGAGAAAACCTTTTTTTATAAAAAAAAAAATTATCAAAAGTAAGTTAAAATTACGAAACTAAAATGTATTGAAATAAATTCTAGACTTCAGTACATGCCAAATTACATTACTGAAATATATTGAATTATTTTCTTAAGTACATATTTAATTGAATTACTTAAGTCCACTTTAAATTATATTACTTACTTAAGTACACGTCAAAATTACATTATTTACTTAAGTAAGTAAAATAAATTACTTGAGAGCATATTAAATATTACTGCATTTAAGTGTGAATTTTTAATTTTAAAATTAATTCATTAAAGTTGCAAACAAATATTTTATCTTATATAATTTCAGTTTAATGATAAAAATAAATGTTTAAAATAAATTAAAGCAGGTAAACAAAAACAATGAATATAATAAAAGGAAAATATAGGATGTTTGTAATACATGCGATATTTCATAGAATTGGCTTTTTCAAGAGCAAATAAAATAATAATACAATATTAATTATTATAGGTACATATATAATTAATGCATATGGAATAAATACACAAATTAAAAACAGATTCGTGTCTTCAAAACTGAAATCAAAATACCAGCAATAACGATCTCGATCCAGGAATTTGATTGATATCATTTTATTTTGTGATGTGTGATACTAATAATTTTCCCAAGAATAATGTAAATTAGCTGATCATTTAGTTCTGTTCGATAAAAAGGAAACACAGCACTAAAGTATTTTCATAGAACCGTAAAAATAAGCTGATCATTTTTAGTCCTCTTCGATAAAGAGAAAACACAGTACTAATGATTGCACTGAGAACCGTGAAAATATGTTGATCATTTAGTCCTCTTCGATAAAGAGAAAACACAGCACTAATGATTGCACTGAGAACCGTGAAAATAAGCTGATCATTTAGTCACCTTCGATAAAAAAAGAGCAAAGATAAAATAGTGCTATCGAGAAACATTTATGACCAAAATAAGAAAAGCTTTACTAACATATAATACAATACTATTCTATAAATAATATCAGTAATTATTTAAAGAAATTAAATTAGTTAAGTAAACAAAAAAATAAAATTCTATATCGAGAAAAAAAGTTGAATAATTAAAACGAACAAAAGAAAATTACTACCCACACAAAAATGAAGCTCTGACTATATTTATACAAGGAAAAGGTAAAAAAGTTTGATGACGCCCACGTAAAGGAAAAATGTTTTATATTTTAAGTACAGGCATTAGCTTACAAAGAAAATGTAGACTTTACTGCCTTTATTTAGTATGACTTTTAAGTCATTGTAAATTCTAGGTAGACGTTTATATGCAAAATGATATTATAACCACTATAGCCATTAGTAGCACACTTATTGTTTTCTACAAATATTTAGAGGAAATCGTATTTAATAATAGCTCAAATGATTCAAAAACAAATAAGAAAATAAACAGGTCAAGTGTGTGTTAGTCAGCACACAGCGAGGGTCCGTAGACAATATGTATTTTTTAAGTAGTACCTATTGATGGTGCTTTAAAGTGCAAAAAAGCCTACTTTGAATTATCCTATAATAGGTCTGATACTTTTAAAACACATAAACAAACTTCTCTCAAAGTATTTTTTTACCAGTGAACCGGACTATAAACATATAAATACATCGAAAAGAACATTATGTCAAGCAAACAAACGTTATGTTTAGATTTTTTTTTTTTTTTTCGAAAGTTGAAAAAGTGGTATCTTTAATTGATGGGGCTTTTTAAAATGGTAAAAAGCCTACTTTGAACTATCCAATGGGTCTAATAATCTCTAAACATATAAACAAACTTCTGATAAAGTATTTTTGTGCCACTGAAAAGGACTATAAACATGTATGCGAATACACCCAAATTAGTATAATTAAAATAGTTTAGTTAAATAAAAAAGGTTTTTTGTCAATTTTTTTTCGGAATTTACAAAAAATGTGTGGGTAGGTAATACACACAAATATGCCAAATTTCATAGTGATCGGACGAAAGACGTAGCCGTAGAGCAGGCGACAGACGGACGTACAGACAGACACCCGCAGGAAAATATAAGGGTCCTTGGTAATTCCACGGACCCTAAAAAAAGAAGCTTTAATAGTACATCCTTTTCAGTAAACGTTCTTTTAGCATATTATGCCAATTTTTAACTAAATACGTATTTGAGGTTTGTTTTTCAATATGACATTTTTGCTATTTGGTAACCTTTGACGATGAACTGTTTATTTGTAAAATAAAGCTTAATATAATGTATTTTAATATGCGATGAAATTTATTTCAATACTCGTAATATCCCCAGCTATTAAAATAAATACAATACAATATAAAACCACTTAAAAACCTATACATCCTTCTTCTTATTTTATAAAATATTTCAATAATCCCTTTGTTTGACAGTTTGTTACCCTTTATTAATCTACTCACCCTTTTATTTCATTTTCAATCCTAATACTCGTATGTGATACCTATTTATTTATTTCTATTATAAATCCTCCCTTTTAACCGAAATACCTACTTTAAGCTCCAAAGAATTTGAACGGCTACCTTTATTTTACCGCTCCTTTAGATCCTATACCTCAAAGTACCCATACCTGCACCAACCCTTTTCATTTTATATCTCAAAGTATAAATAAGTTCCTTTTGATTCATTTATTGGCAACAATTCTCTTCGCTAAAACGTGGACCTTCATTATTACTTTAATTGAGATAGACTAGTAATGCTATGCATAAAGAGATGGCATAGAAAAAATTACATAGTACTCTTATATATACCATATTTGTTGTCAACAAGAATACGAGGAAAAATGAATCGGTGAAAACCTTACATATTATTAAACTACCTGAAAAGAGCTTTAAAATTATATGTAACGTGCTATATAAGCATTTTTGAAAATGCTTCAATGTTGCAATGTAAAATGTTTTCAAAATGCCGGCAAACAAGGGAATTTTTAGATCACAGTTGCATATTCCTTTCCTAATCTTAAAGACCTTTAAAACGACGAGTAACATGTTATGCTGATCTTTAAAAAAATTAGGTATGGAAATTTTTAAAACAGCATTTTTTTTATTTTTTTTTTAATGCTTAACTCCACCTATAAACCAAATTTGGAACAAATCGCTCAATTTATACTCCAGTTGTCGTTAGACAATCGTACAAATCACAAAGAAACAAAATTCTAAAAGCCCAACTAATTACGCTCGTTCAAAAGTGATGGTAAATAAATGCATGTAGTTTTAGGTATTCAGGTGGTAACAGCTCAGCTTCTTAAAAGGTATAGTTTCTTACCTTGTCCCCAACATTTCGTTTTCAGTCTGAGACCAAAAGCGGTAGCTTTTGTAGCTGCATGTAACTAATATGAAGATCTAGGTCTTCCCAGCGTTACCACGACTTAAAGGTGTTGATCCCAACGTTTTACACCCAGTTTTGGCACTCCCTTGAAGATAGCACCCAGTTTTGGCACTTCCTTAAAGATATTACCCAGTTTTGGCACTCCCTGGAAGATAGCACCCAGTTTTGGCACTCCCTTGAAGATAGAACCTAGTTTTGGCACTCCCTTGAAGATAGCACCCAGTTTGGGCACTCCCTTGAGGATAGCACCAACACTGGGTGTGAAACGTTGGGACGTACATTTTTTAGACGCGGTAACCACCGGATGACTTAGAACTTCATAAGATTATCTTACGTCATTGTACGATACCAGTTTTGGCACTCCCAAGAAGATAGCACCCAGTTTTGGCACTCCCTCAAGAATAGCATCAACAC
This sequence comes from Gerris buenoi, assembly GCA_001010745.2. NCBI lineage: Eukaryota > Metazoa > Arthropoda > Insecta > Hemiptera > Gerridae > Gerris > Gerris buenoi. The sequence goes on along the minus strand of KZ652724.1, from coordinate 27,113 downwards.
TGGGTGTGAAACGTTGGCACGTACATTTTTTAGACGCGGTAACCACCGGATGACTTAGAACTTCATAAGATTAACGTACGTCATTGTACGATTAATAGGTAATTGTATATTGTATATAGCTAGTCTTTTAACACCAGTAAGAGAATTAAGCTATACAAAGAAGCTGTTACATCGAACTCATTGAAAGATGTGGTACATTCGTCCGTCTATTAATGTCCAGTAGCATTTTGATTGAGATGCAATATAAGCAAAAATAAGCTATTATAACACTGATATAGCATTCGCATGTATATGTATGTATGATTATATGTAAATTCTATGTAGCTATGATCCAATAAGAAGTAATAGTGATAGTGATAATATTTAGTCCGCCACTTCCACATCATATATTTTAAACTTAATTAAGGCGTTACATTTGAATATCACTAAAAGCTTCCTAGACCCACAAACCTTGATAAAACTTAGCATATAGACAAAGATGTTCTTATTGAGCATGCATAAACAGCCTTTATATTGGTTCTCTGTAAACTCGACATGTTCTGATATGACATTAGAACACTTGAATCAATTTACAGTTGAAGCAGATCAATTAAATTAATGAACCTACGTTTATACGTTTATCGTCCTCAACAACATCTATATTTTCGTCCAGAATAATTGTGCAGGGTTTTCTCGTATTATTGCTTAAGAGAACTGCAGTTTTAAACGTTAGAAGTGTTATTACAGTGGAGGAGGTTAATTTGGTTGGTTAAAATATATAGGTGGGTGGTCCAAAAGATCCCCCCCCCTCTTAATTTTGAAACGGGTTGAGATAATTTAATGAAACTTGGGGATCTCTACCATGCAAAGGGAAGTTTGTTTTCATGCAATCGCCCACTAACCCCCACCTAGCAGGCCTCCACCCACTTCCCCCAGGCCACCCAACTTCAAAATTTCAAATCTGGGTGTACATTTTTGATAGAAAATTTGGATTCTACGGTGAAAAATAATAAACTTTTACTTGTAACTTTTTTTTCTATTTCTAATATTTTGCCTCCTATAGGGGGACAAAGATAGCACAATTACTCTTCCGATGATACGTTGTAAAATCTAAACGGTTAGAGATAAATTAAGGAAACTCCGTACCATGTAGGGGAAAGTTTGTTTTTATCAATTTCGCATTAGGGGGCAACCGCCCATTTTGCTCCCAGTACACCTAACATAAAAAATTGAACCTGGAGTGTATATTATTGATAGCAGATTTAGATTCTACGGCGAAAAGTAAAAATATTTTACTTCCAACTTTTTTTTCTATCTCCAAAATTTTGCACCGTATAAGGAGGCACAGGTATAAAAATGGTAGATATCTGCGCCTAGGGACAAAATGGTGGTTGTCCCTAGTACGCAAGTGGATAAATACACAATACACATTTCCCTTGATATGGTACAGATACCCCAAGTTCCATTACTTTATTTCAAACCGTTTAGATTTTATAACGATTTTGATATTTTTTTACTATTTCGGAAGGTTTATTTTCCTATCTTTGCCTCCCTGTAGGGGGAAAAATATTGGAGAGAAAAAAAAAAATAGTTACAAGTAAAAAATTATTATTTTTCACTATAGAATCTAAATATGCTATCAAAAATATACATTCCAATTTGAAATTATGAAGTTAGGTAGCCTATTTTAAGTTTGATAGCGAGATATATGGATAGATCTCGAACGAAGGGAACGTTGACGTTGAGGTTATTGTGTCAGAGAACTTATAGAGAACTAATAGAATTGAGCATCAGAGATTTTTCTTAGGATATTAGATTGGATGATTGGAGACGAGAGTTAGATGGCTTGGTGCTACACCACATTTCCTGATCGTGTGTTTACGCTGGCTTTCAGACTACATCATATATTTTAAGCTTATTATTAACAGGTTTTTAGTAATGTTTTTCAAAACGTTGAGGTTATTTTGGAGAGTGAAGTCGGATATATGATGGAGCATCAGAGATTTTTCTTAGGATCTTAGATTGGATGATTGGGGACGACGAGAGTTAGATGGTTTGGTGCTACCCCAAACTTTCAGACCGTGTGTTCAAGCTAGCTTTCAGACTACATCATACATTTTAAGCTTACTATTAACAGAATTTTAGTAACGTTTTTTAAAACTAATCAATTACAGGTTCTAGTAATTTGAGATTGAGTAAATGCGTTTAGTGATAATAAATAAATAGAATCTTACACAAAAAAGTTACAATAATCTTACAAAATACCACAAGTTGCAGTTAATTAGCTCAAATTGCCAAAAAAAAAATAAACAATAAGGTTAACAGTTTATTAACCCTTTGACTGCGGAGGTATCACCATATGATAACTGAGTGGCGGAAGGTATCACTAGGTGATACCAAGGGTCTCTGGGAAGGGGGTGCGTTGTTCAAGGGAGGGGATGGCAGAGCTTGTTCCTATGGGTTGTTTAGTCTTGTGGCCGCCTCAGGGAAGGTCTCAACTACATTCCCCTCAAGCCGTTTCTCGATCGCTTTTTTTTACTTGTGTTATGCGGGTTTGCAGACTTCGCACTTTTATTACACACAAATAGTAAGGCAAGCTATCTTTTCTTATTATATTCATTAATAATTTAATGTTTCTTTATTGCCTAGCGACGGTTAACGTATAATTTTTCAAATATGTACTGAAAAAATGTTAAAATTTTGGAAATTTTCATTTTGTTGCGTAACAAAATTGAAGTATGTTGCTTCAAGATTAGAGAGGTATCAGTTCAATAATTTCTTTCAATGTATCAGTTTAATGTTTTTTTAAACGAAAATTGTTTTTTCCCGATGAGCCAAAACAAGTTAATCCTCAAATGCAACATGAAAAGCGAACATGTCCAGATAACTCACAGCCTTCAACCACGCTTGAGCAGCCAGGAGAACTTACGAAAAATAAAACTTTACGTGATACAGCCATTAACACTGTGTTCTGCTTCAACCAAGAATGTTTGCAGTACTTCTTCCTTTGGACACTGTTCATTTAAGACTGTCTTTAGAGCAAAAAATACCAATAACCCTGGTATCACTAGGTGATATCTTCCGCCCAACAGTAAGGTTAAGTCAACTGTATGACGTGAGGTATCACCTGGTGATATCTTAAATTTTCCTTAAATTTTGGGTAAAAAAAGTTAAATTTTCCCATTTATTATAACTAGTAGTCGTTTTTATGCCATAAATGAGTAAAAAAAAGAAGAAAAAATTTCCGCACCAGAGTTGACCCCTAAGGATTTAGTCCCGCAGTCAAAGGGTTAATTGATTCCGTCAGAAGATACCGTTTATAATGCATTAAAGTTAAAAAATAGTTGGGATAATTATAAAGAATTTTTAACCACATGCACCCAAATTAACCAAAATGCACCTTAGAAATTACTTAGTATGTAACAATGTAACAGTGGCGTAATATCAAAGGCCTTATTCTTAAAACCCCTTTTAAAAAAACTCTGTAATTCTTCTAAACCCGTTCATTTTTGGCAAGAAACCGGACCCGCAAAGTACTTGAGCGATTTTAGCATTTTCTATTTTTTATAGCTGTGGCCCCAGGAACTATACTTATTTACTCCATGGCGCTACAGGCCGGGGTGGCCCTTGGCCTCTTGAACTAATGCCTTCAATCTTTCTCTGTCTTGTGCCAACTGTCTTCAACCTTGAGCTCCTAGGATACACAGGTCCTTTCCCACCTCGTCTTTCCATCTACTTCTTGGTTTGCCTATCCTTCTTTTATCGACTACGTTTTCTTTCCATATACTTTTCACAGCTCTTCCGTCATCCATTCTTTCGACATGTCCAGCCCATCTTATTCTTCCTGCCTTCACAAATCTCACTATATCTTGGTGCTCCAAAATCTCTTGTATGGCACCAGGAACTATACCTCTATATATCTGTGCAATATATCTTCCGCCAGCTCAAATCTTTCATTAAAAATGTTTAGATGGTATGTTTACAAGAACACGACTATATGAATATTTATTTAGTAAATACTAGCGCTCGTGTTTACTGCTGCATGTATAGACGCTTTGTTGAATATATTCAAGCTCACGCACCACTAAGCACATAATGGATTGGATACTCTGTGAATGTAAATGTAACCTATTCATAATTGAATTGGAGACACAGTGACCAACAGAATAATACGGATAACAGAGGGCTTATTGTAACACTGAACTGAACAGATTTCGTCTTACGGTTGCATTGGTCACTAACGGTGCAATATTATTCAAACTTTATGTTGGATTTTGTCTTGCCTTGATGTACTAGAAAATGTTTCACGTGTATAAAATTTAGTATATTTAAATTTATAAAGGTAAATATGAAGTCTTTACTTCCTCATTCACCCAACGTCAGGTAATTACATATGATTATTAGTAAGAAATATATTTCACCAATTTACAAATCGTCACCAAAAAAAATTAGAGCTTGAACCCTAATTTTAGGCAAGAAGCAAATACACCAACTTTTTTGATCCATCGATTATTTAGTTAGGATTAATCCATTACTAAACACGCAGTATCCACTATTAAACATATTATCCACTATAAAAACTATAAGAACCGTCACCAGAGAAGTTGGTGCTTAAATTATGATTTTAGGCATGTTGCAAACACAACAACTTTTCGGATACATCTGTTAATATAGTTAAGATAAATCCATTATTGAACACGCAGTATCCACAATTAACCATAGTATCCACTATAAAAACTATAAATGGAATATTATTTAATTGTAATCATTATACTAGACTTGTTTATATTTACAAGAAGAAGTATTAATATATGTATACTTGTATGAATTTATTTATAAAGTAGAAAACGTTTCTCAAATAAACGATACTTTTTTGTTTATATTCTTTTTTTTTTACAAAATATGCAAAAACAAAAAGGAGCTTCAAATAAAAATTGTATGAAGTTACAAAGAAATGCGAGTGTAAAATCCCAACAAAAAAGATATAAATTACAAAGTCGTAAATTTTTAATTTGTTAAAAATGAATTTTATATATATCTTCTGAGCAAGTTTTACAACGGATACAGTCAGAGAATACTTAAAAATAATAATGATTATATATATATAATTTCTATTTCATGAATTTTAACAATTTCAAATTATAGCTTCATAAATAGTTTCAAAAGAAGAAAAATAATAATGTAGAATATGTAAATTTTAACACCCTAAGGACAACCATCTATTAAAATTATTATAGTAATTAATGTTCGAAAATAATTGCTTAATATTTAAATAGATTAATTTCCAAAATTGATATTCATTGCAAAATATGTTTTAAAGTTACGTGGTAATAAAATGTATTTTATTATGGTGTTTATAAAATGTGTTTGCTTTATGAAAAAAAATAAGCAGATAAATATTTAGTTTACGTGTTTGACGAAACATGTATTAATTATGTTTATCTCCATTAGGGACGAAAAGTAACTTTTCAGGGCTAGTTTATGGGTAATAATGTTGGTCTTTTCATCCCTGTTCTTAAAAACGGGGAAATAATGTGAAAACAGGGAAATAATGTAAAAACGGGGTTATAATCCACGTTCGCCAACCTAATTATTTTGTAAATAGTAGGACATGAATGGCAAATATAGAGAATTAGTTTAAATCAGGTTGGCGCATGCGCGTCTCATAATTCTGAAGAACTCCTCTTTTTTACCGCCCTAGGGTGGTAAAAAAGAGGAGTTCTTTGTCTTTACGCAGGATTAGCGAGTGTGTTTAAATTTTTTTAAAAAATTGATGCTTGTTTAATAGAAGTAACTGTTAATATCGAGTTTTTGTCTGAAAATCAATGCGTGATTTAAGTAATTATGACGAATATGAGGAGAATAAATACGCCTCCCGAAATAATTAATTAGACACAAAATACAACTAATGAATTAATGCCATCTTTATCTAAAGAGAAATACGAACTTTCACACAGGAAAGTTTTTTTTTTATGATTTTATTATTAAAATCTTACAATCGTAGATAAAGTACGGTAGGCAACTCGTGCGAAAACTGCATTTTGCATTGCTCGTGTGGTTTTACTACCCTCGCTGTCTCTCGGGTCCAATCTCCACACTCGCAAGCAAAATAATACTTTCCGCACTCGACGCGTAATGTACTATTACTTATATTGATATCAAAATATTAAAGAAATACCTCTTTTTTTTTTTAACTAAAAGACTTACCTAACCTGAGATCTTTAAAAAAGATCACTCTTTGAGCTAGGTATCGCGTACCTCTATCATCGAAGCGTAATGCAATAAATATTAGATATTAAGAAAATAACCAAGATAAGTTTATAGTTATAGAGGATAGTTGTAATTGAGAGCTGTGTTGTAGGAGAGAAGGATGCCAATACTACTATTGCTTAACTTATACGTCCTGGCCATCTCCATTTTAACTATTATAAAATGTTAAATTAAATCAAGTTATAATTATTATTAACAATGGGAAATAGACAGAGAAAAACAGACTCCGGCACTGGGACTCGAACCACGGGCCTCTATATTACCGTTACAGTGCTCTAACCAACTCTCGGTCTAGTTCTATTGTCGTAAAATTCGACTTACTTAGATTTGTAGAAAATTGAAAGCTTAATTCGGGATTAGATATCGTTATAGACAGTGGAAAGTCGTTCTCCGGTATAGCTTAGTTGGTTAGAGCACTGTAACGGTAATATAGAGGCCCGTGGTTNACTAATGAATTAATGCCATCTTTATCTAAAGAGAAATACGAACTTTCACACAGGAAAGTTTTTTTTTTATGATTTTATTATTAAAATCTTACAATCGTAGATAAAGTACGGTAGGCAACTCGTGCGAAAACTGCATTTTGCATTGCTCGTGTGGTTTTACTACCCTCGCTGTCTCTCGGGTCCAATCTCCACACTCGCAAGCAAAATAATACTTTCCGCACTCGACGCGTAATGTACTATTACTTATATTGATATCAAAATATTAAAGAAATACCTCTTTTTTTTTTTAACTAAAAGACTTACCTAACCTGAGATCTTTAAAAAAGATCACTCTTTGAGCTAGGTATCGCGTACCTCTATCATCGAAGCGTAATGCAATAAATATTAGATATTAAGAAAATAACCAAGATAAGTTTATAGTTATAGAGGATAGTTGTAATTGAGAGCTGTGTTGTAGGAGAGAAGGATGCCAATACTACTATTGCTTAACTTATACGTCCTGGCCATCTCCATTTTAACTATTATAAAATGTTAAATTAAATCAAGTTATAATTATTATTAACAATGGGAAATAGACAGAGAAAAACAGACTCCGGCACTGGGACTCGAACCACGGGCCTCTATATTACCGTTACAGTGCTGTAACAAACTAAGCTATACCGGAGAACGACTTTCCACTGTTTATAACGAATTTAATTTAAAATTTAAACTCTCCGTAGTATGAATACTACCAAAAACTTAAAAAATAAATTTCTAATTGATTGTACAAGGTACAGGTACTGGTCGGGTACTTTATAATTATAAGCTTTAAATCTCGGTCTAGTTCTATTGTTGTAAAATTTGACTTACTTAGATTTGTAGAAAATTGAAAGCTTAATTCGGGATTAAATATCGTTATAGACAGTGGAAAGTCGTTCTCCGGTATAGCTTAGTTGGTTAGAGCACTGTAAGGGTAATATAGAGGCCCGTGGTTCGTGGTTTGAGTCCCGGTGCCGGAGTCTGTTTTTCTCTGTCTATTTCCCATTGTTAATATAATTATAACTTGATTTAATTTAAAATTTAAACTCTCCGTAGTATGAATACT
>KZ652723.1:134913-147107 GCA_001010745.2 Gerris buenoi | reverse complement strand
ATTCATGTAAGGTACCTATATACAATAAAGTTACTAAAAAAATGAAGGCTCAATAATAAAAATAAGTGCTTTATAATAATATGTTTGTATTTAAAATTTTAATTAAAAATGTTAATTTTTCCATGAAATACAGAAAGTAAGCTGTGCTGCAACTTTTTGAGATGTTTTGAATTTCAAAAATTCTGTTTTTTCGGCCCACCCTAGTCGATAGCTACAGCAGTGAGGGTGAAAAAAAGCTAATGGCTTACCTTGATAGATTATGAATAGCTTCATGTCTGTCGACAGCTACAGCAGTGAGGGTGAAGAAAAGCTAATGGCTTACCTTGATTGATTATGAATAGCTTGATGTCTGTCGACAGCTACAGCAGTGAGGGTGAAGAAAAGCTTGTGGCTTACCTTGATGGATTATGAATAGCTTCATGTCTGTCGACAGCTACAGCTGTGAGGGTGAAAAAAAGCTTGTGGCTTACCTTGATGGATTATGAATAGCTTCATGTCTGTCGACAGCTACAGCAGTGAGGGTGAAGAAAAGCTTGTGGCTTACCTTGATGGATTATGAATAGCTTCATGTCTGTCGACAGCTACAGCTGTGAGGGTGAAGATGTTGACATTGACAAAGAGCACTTGCACATACGTGCAGAATGGACACATCAAATCAATCAGGATCCACCCCTCAAGTAAAGCTGCCTGCAATACCAACAACATAGTCTCTTTTTAGCACAACACATTTTATTTTTTTCTTGTAACAAATGGTTGAACGATTTAAAATATCATTTTAGTAATGTTTAGAGCTAAGTATCCTATGAAATTTTAGTTTCTGTAGCTTTTCGCGGCGCAAATCGCTTTGGGAAGAATAATAATAAATTAATGGCAGATAAATAAAAGTTTAAACTTTAGCAGATGGACTGTATTATATATATTGATATCGCAATAATTACGAGATAAAAAGAACTTTTTATATACTACGTTTTTTAATTCAATTAATTCATTATTTATTTACTTGGTTTACTTATTCTTTTTTGCTGTATTCAATGTTTACCTCTCAAAAAAAATCTTAATTTTGAAATCTGTCAAAATGAAGGATTGTAAATATTGGGGATATGACAAAACAAATAAAATAACATGCGGATTTTTTCCGAACTAACTTTTCATGCTGCAAATTTGCTGAAAACGAATCAAATTCTGCTGAAAAATTACTAAAAGCATTAAAATAATGCACTGTCATCGTGTTCTGAAAGTTTCAAATGTCTAGCTACTCGGGATGTTAGTTAAAATTCGATTGCAAGATTTGTACCGGACAAACAAACAAACAAACATACAAACAAGAAACCAAGTTAATAAAAACGTAGTAAAAATTATAATAATAAGTACAATGGAAAGATTGGAAGCTTGGACTTTAGAGTCTAGAGTAGAAATCCAAGAGATGATTTATTCTAGGATTCTAATATAGAATTGCCGAGTGAAGGGCTGACTGACTGGGGGGAGGATAGGGATGCAACCCCCACCTTACCTCCTCATCAGCCCTACACTCGTTTCTTAGAAAATACATATATAAACTTAAAATACATTACAAATCTTAACATGTAATACTTCATGATGTCAAAGAACGTAGGTAATACATTTTTGTGAAGTTGAGCTGGTGATCCAAATATTGGGCATTCATCCATTTGTCTAGTAACTCTTTTTGAACACATTATTTTAATTAAAAAAAATAATAATAAAATAAATAAATAAAGCACTACTAACTTTAATACTTAATTGATAATAACTAATCTCTATAACTAAGTAACAGCCTTTTCATGAAAACTGTTTATCACAAACGCTTAAGTGAAATATACAAACATATATATAAGATATATGAATAAAACTCGCACATATATTTTATAGTCTGTCAAATTAACACATATAAAATCGTATTACTGTTTTTAAGGTAACACTAAGTCTTTCGGTAAGAGGTTTGCGAGTAAAGCTACACATATAAAATCGTAATACTGTTTTTAAGGTAACACTAAGTCTTTCGGTAAGAGGTTTGCGAGACACTAACCTTAGTTAGTAACCGTCTCTAGTATCTACAAATCCCTTAATCCTCTCGCTACTCCTTCCCCATTTCTGCACCTAGTGCCTCCACCAGGTGCAAGGTCGTACTCGTCAGGGTCGGTCAGGGGTCGTACTCCGTGGGATCCGATGACAATGGACAGAGGGGAAGAGAATTAACACAGCTTCAACTTTTCAGAGATTTTTTTCTTTATAGTTGAAAGCTCCTCGAAAGTAAATGGTCTTTCATCCATGATACGTTTAAGGTGATACTTAGTAGACTTAACACCGGCTTCACTAAAAATCCCATTAAAATGAGGGGCGCTCGGACAATTAAATTTCCAATTAATATTCCTATTAGAAAGCGAATCGTTTAAGCTATTTTGTACATTCGAGTTTTTGAGAAAAATATACAACTCTTTAAGATGACGAGCTGCTCCAACGAAGTTGGTACCGCGATCGCTGATTATTTCGACGCAGGCACCGCGTCTACATACAAATCTATCTAAACAAGCTAGAAAAGCGTCTGTGGATAAATCTAAAACCGCCTCAAGGTGTACTGCGCGGGTAATTAAACAAACCAAAATACAAAAGTAAGCTTTAGAGAATTTGCTATTACGGCGCTTGCTTTCTTTAATAATAATAGGACCACCGAAGTCGCAACCTACTTTAAAGAATGACTTGGAAGGTCGAAACGAGGTCCGGCGTGTAAATACAATAAATGATAGTGATTAATAATGAGCCTAGTGATATGCGCGTTCTTCGGGAGTAATATCGGGTTTTTTGCGTCCGGAGATAAAGACGAATTTTTTAATCTGCCGCCCACCCAATAAATACTTAGGGTGTCCACAAACGGAGAAAAATTTTCACATTAGAAGTACACTCAAGCTTCTTATGTAACAAATCTAACTCTTTAGCGAAATATTGTTTTTGAGTTAAAATTGTCAATATGTGTACAGCGGAATTTAGGTCGAAAGGTCGCAAAGCTCCCTTACTCATATCAGATGGTGAAAAAAATGATTTTAAAACATTAAATTTATTAATGTTAATTTTGTTAGAAGAGTTAAAAATAAATCGTAATATAAATGAAAACACTCTCTGCAATTTAGAAAGAAGAAAACTGTTCAATCCATTCAATAAACGTTGAATTTAATGAAGCTAAAAAAGAGGAGTGACTGAGTTTTATTTCAGGGTTATTTTCATCTAGTAGCTCAAGATCGGCGACGGGCCACTCGTCGAGAGGTTTAACTAAAAATTCAGGGCCTGTCCATCAGAGGGAGAAAGATAACAATTCTTTAGGGAAAAGGCCTTTAGGGCAACAATCAGCAGGGTTTAATTCTGATGGAATATGCCGCCACTGACAGTTACGTGTGGCGTCCGTGATTTTAACGACTCTATGAGCGACAAAGATTTTTAATAAGTGAGGTGGGGTGTGAAGCCAACTTAAAACAATTGTGGAATCCGAAAACAATACGATACTGTCAATATTGAGTTTGAGCGGCACATAATTCGAGACGTGGTATAGTTAACACCTTTTTTTTTTTTTTTATAATTAAATCTTCCTTACAGGTCTAGAAAACATTATCGGGTTTTATCCGAACTTCGTGGAAAACGCCGATGCTCCATCCTCCTCTCAAGATGACAACTCCATCCTCTTCACCCGACTCCAGCACGCTCCCCAACCGCAGCTCTACTCCTGTTTTAAACGCTGCCGTCGACCGATTAAACCAGCGCCATGCAATTACTCCACCGACGAGAACCCGTGTGGAAAGCACTGGAAGATCACGTTGTCCGAGGAGGCCTTCTTTCACCAACTGCCGCGCCGAACTGGCGACTGTCCCCAGACTCCTCTCCAAGAGATTGTGGCCGAGAGGACCTGATCTCCTCCGTGCCCTCCTGAAGCCTGACCATGTCGAGCAGATGCCTATTGGACGCGTAGTAGTCGACCTTACGCCGAATTGTCCTCTACAGGTCCGACTGCTCCGCTACTATCTGAGCATCGATGATAAAGGTGGAGTTTCCTCGAGATCCAACGATGTCAGGCTTGCGGGTTCCCACTGGCGTCACATACTGGGGTTCTTCTTTCACCACGAAGCCCTGATTCTCGAGGCTCCGAGCAATGTAGGTAGTCACGGCGTTGTGGCGGCGAATACGAACGTCGTGCGTGCGGGGGCAGACTTGGAGAACGTGGTTAAGCGTCTCAACTTGTCCACACCCCGCCCTGCACCTCCTGTCCTTCTCTGCGGGGCCTCTGCTGGTCCGAGAGGCGGTTGGCATCGCATTGATGCGGAGTTGCCCCACCCGGATGAAGTCCCTTCCGTTCAGGAAGCGGGTTCCAGTCCCTAGCCAGGAGTGCTGGTTCGGGACCTCCGCTGATGACTTCATCGCCGAGCCGTCCACGGAGGCGTGCAAAAGAGCTGCCCACAGCTTCTGGACATCGGCGTGGGTGGAGTTGATGATTCCGCCTTCCCGGAGCCGCTTCTCGGCCGCAAGCCGCATATCCTCTAGAAAATCAAAAGCCGGGCCTTCTCCGCCGAACTCCCTCTGAAGCTCAGCAACCTGGTTTCGTCGTCGCAGGGGGGCTCCCCATCTCACTGATGGAATACCCAGCCCACCCCCCTCCCCTCCGAGGTCGAAGCGTGGATATACGCGGTTGGGACATCGTGAGGGAGATGAAGCCATCTTCTCACCCGATGTCTGATGACCTGGTCCATCTTCCGCAGGCAGCCTAAGGTGACGTCCGCCACCGTGGTGTGGAAGAGGATCCAGGGCACCACAACCACGCGTAGAATCCATAGGCGTTGCTGAGGCTTCAGAGGCGCCCGGGCGAGCAGGTTCAGGCGCTCCTCGAGTTGCCTCCTGAGGTCTCGCAAGCTCCGGCTCGCCGGAGTAAACAGCACGCCCAGGTATTTCCAGGAGTCCGTGCGGGCCAATGCCGGGATCTCTGCTCCTCTGATGGTTAAAGAGCAGTCAACGTCCACAGCCGAAGTCTTCTGACGTGGGATGCTTCGAATGGCTACTGTAAGAGATTAAGCCGGGTTTACTGCGAGGTCACAGGAGGCAAGGTAGTTGCCCACACTGTCGAGTAGCGTCTGCAAGGCGAGGACGTCCAGACGGAGCCGCCCCACGTTGACCCCGATGTCGGTGGGGAGTCGGCGTAGCATCTCATCAATTACGAAATTGAAGAGCAGGGGGGATATGGGGTCCCCCTGCTTTACGCCGCGGGTGGGATGAATCCATCCGGATGATCCTCCGTCGTAGAAGAGACGCGTCCTCCCCTTCTGATACGTTGTGACGACGTAGCGAATCATGTCTGGTAGCAGGCCCTTCGCTCTCATCACCGACTCCAGCGCCGGCAGCGAGACAGAGTCGAAGGCTTTGGCAACATCCAGGGATGCAAGGAACAAGAACTTCGCTCTGCCTCTGGAGAACTCCAGCACGAGCTCCAGCAATAACGTGTTTTGTGAACACCCATTCACTTCTCGGAAAGCCTTCTGTCGGTCGTCCAGAGGGACCGTCTTGAGCCTGTTAGCCAACACCTTATGAAAAAGGCGGACCAATACGGATGAAATGGTGATAGGCCGCAGCTGGGAGGGGGTCTCGGGCTCCTTGGTTTTGGGAAGGAGCACGGTGCGTGCCTGAAGCAGGCCCTCGGGCAGGTCCCCACAAGTCCTGAAGACGTTGAGGATCCCTGTGAGCACCGCCAACGGCACCGACCTAAGCAGTCGCGCCGAGATCCCGTCCGGGCCTGCGGCCGTCGTCCAGGGAAAGCCAGCTTTAGAAAGAGAAGAAAACTGTTCAATCCACTCAATAAACGTTGAATTTAATGAAGCTAAAAAAGAGGAGTGACTGAGTTTTATTTCAGGGTTATTTTCATCTAGTAGCTCAAGATCGGCGACGGGCCACTCGTCGAGAGGTTTAACTAAAAATTCAGGGCCTGTCCACCAGAGGGAGAAAGATAACATTTCTTTAGGGAAAAGGCCTTTAGAGCAACAATCAGCAGGGTTTAATTCTGACGGAATATGCCACCACTGACAGTTACGTGTGGCGTCCGTGATTTTAACGACTCTATGAGCGACCAAGATTTTTAATAAGTGAGGTGGGGTGTGAAGCCAACTTAAAACAATTGTGGAATCCGAAAACAATACGATACTGTCAATATTGAGTTTGTCTATGAGTGTTTGAAGAGAGCTCAACGTATCAGCTAATAAAAGAGCGGCACATAATTCGAGACGTGGTATAGTTAACACTTTAAGGGGTNTTACATAACCTATTTTCTAATCGCTGAAATCTATTGAAAGCTGTTTTATAACTATTTCCAAAATTCGGGTTATCGATTTTAAAGGGAAGTTATACAACGTAGCGTCCATTCTCCGTTCGACGATAAGTTTTTAAAAATTGTTATTCGCACTGCAGGTCTTCAGGACTAGCTAGAGCTCTCATATCAGAGGGGATCGGCTCTTCCACTTCCCAAAAATGTTTTATGGCCGAATCTAAAGAATGGGCTGTGAATAAAGAAATATTTGGTTGAGAAGGGGAATCCGGAATTTTTCCCATCACTAACCACCCGAAAATTGATAAACAAGCCACAGGTTCACCAATTAAAATTTCCATATTTCCTGAAGGGAAAATATTAGGCCAGAGATCGGCGCCGAGTAGAAACTCAATCGGACCAGGTTGTGCAAACTGCGGATCAGCTAAAATTTTATTTTTGAATTTAGAAACTATGTTAGCAGGTAAAACAGAGGAAGGTAGATTAGAAGCTGTTTTGGGTAGCAGGGTAGCACTACAACATCTGCGCGAAGTTCAGGTTGAGAGGGTAGTCTTGACCGAATTATACAAGAAACAATACCTTTCGACGCTGAGACACGAGATTCTCCTAAACCTTCAATAGGAATTTGATATTTTTTCCTGCTCAAATTGAGTTTTTGTACACAAGATTCTGAAATGAATGAAAGCTGACTCCCGGAGTCAATAACCAATCGTACGGGATGAAAACGACCTGCCGCGTCGCTCATAGCTAATAAAAGAGCGGCACATAATTCGAGACGTGGTATAGTTAACACTTTAAGGGGTGCAACTTTAGTCTTTGCTTTAACTAGGCTGATTTTAACTTTGTTAAAAGAGTTCCATCTAAGATATATTATACACCCGTAACCGGCACTACTCGCGTCACAGAAACCGATTAATTGGCATTGATAAGTGTTAACTGATAACATGAATCTAGGTATAGAGACAGCTGATAAAAAGGGCAATTGTTCGGTAATATCGCGCCTTTTTGAATTTCTGAGGAAGGGAGATCATCGTCCCTATCACATTTTTTGAATTAAATGCTTCATTAAGAATATTGTCGGTGCTAACCACCCCATAGGGTCAAATAAAGAAGCGACTAGTGACAGAAGACCCCGTTTAGTAAACTTAATTTTATGCACTATGATTTTAAAAGAGAAATTGTCCGAGACCGGGTCCCACTGAATCCCTAACACTTTCAAAGCGCCTGTTTGGCCGTCTGTTATTGACATAGGAAGTCTATCCGACAGAGGAATATCTTCTAAAAGTTTGGGGTTGTTACTGATCCACTTACGTAAATGAAATCCACCTTGTTTGAGTAACTCGGTGAGTTGACGTTTCAATTCGAAAGCTGACTCTAAAGAGGACGATCCAGAGACGATATCGTCAATAAGAATGTCATTTAATAACACGGGAACGGCTAAAGGAAAAGTTTTACCTTCGTCATGTACAAGCTGTTGAACAGAACGCATTGCTAGATACGGACTAGGGGCTAAACCGAACGTGACAGTTTTTAGTTCAAATTCCTGAATTTTGTCTTGAGGGGATTCACGCCAAAGAATGTGTAAATATTTTCTATGAGAAGGGTCAATAAGAATTTGTAAAAACATTTGTTGGAATATCGGCACATAACGTGACCGGGTGTGTTCGAAATAAGGTAATAATNTGATATGCTACATAAACCCAATTTGCTACTTTTACATTATAATATATTGGTATAAGAGATGTACAGATTCATTTTTATTTATATAGATATAGATTAACACAGTGGTGAGGTACAAGATAATTACCGGCGCTATCAGTTTGTTCCATGTAACCTGATTCTAAAAAATCGTTTATAGCGGTGGAATATTGTTCCTTTAAATCGTCATTCTTACATAACCTATGTTCTATGCTTTG
Source organism: Gerris buenoi (assembly GCA_001010745.2). Lineage (NCBI taxonomy): Eukaryota > Metazoa > Arthropoda > Insecta > Hemiptera > Gerridae > Gerris > Gerris buenoi. The sequence continues at coordinate 138,884 of KZ652723.1, read as the reverse complement.
AAATCTATTGACCTCTCTTCGACCTCCCAAAAATGTTTAAGTGCCGAATCTAAAGAATGGGCTGTGAATAAAGAAATATTTGGTTGATAAGGGAAATCCGGAATTTTTCCCATCACAAACCACCCAAAAATTGATAAACAAGCCGCAGGCTCACCCTGTAAAATTTCCATATTTCCTGAAGGGAAAATATTAGGCCAGAGATCGGCGCCGAGTAGAAACTCAATCGGACCAGGTTGTGCAAACTGCGGATCAGCTAAAATTTTATTTTTGAAAATAGAAACTATGTTAGCAGGTAACACAGAGGAAGGTAGATTAGAAGCTATTTAGTGTAGCACTAAATCTGCACGAAGTTCAGGTTTAGAGGGTAATCTTGATCGAAAAATACAAGAAACAATACCTTTCGACGCTGAGACACGAGATTCTCCTAAACCTTCAATAGGAATTTGATATTTTTTCCTGCTCAAATTGAGTTTTTGTACACAAGATTCTGAAATGAATGAAAGCTGACTCCCGGAGTCAATAACCAATCGTACGGGATGAAAACGACCTGCCGCGTCGCTCATCAAAACTAAAGCTGTAGATAATGGTACGGTGGGACAATATAATTTAGAATTTTCGGAATTTAAAAAACTATTTAACTTCGAAACCACGGCGGACGCAGAAACTATCGCTGGGTTATTAGGTTGTGAGGATGCATGTTGTTCGGGGTTGACCTGAATTGCATCAAAATGTAACAACGTATTGTGTTTCCGTGCACTCGTGGAACACGAATATTTTGAGGCACATTTCGTGATTAAATGTGTACCAAGGCAATTAAAACATATTTTTAATTTTTTGACTAAAATATGTCGATCTTTGGGGGACATTTTTAAAAATTGCGGACATTGATTTAATTTGTGTGGTGATTTACTGTGGGGACTAACTTGAGAAGTGGTAGAATCTTTTATGGCCATAAATGATTTATTTTTAGATGACTGAACGGGTGATTTGACGTTAGATTTTGAGGACTCTTCTTGGTCAGACCTAGATAATTCTAAAATGCGAAGCAGCTTTTTAATAAATTCGATGAGTTTTTCGAGAGAAGGAAATTCTTCATTAGGAAATTCCGTTTCGAATAAATTTCTAGTTTTCGAATCTAAAGAACGTAAAGCTAGACTGACAAGAATGAAATCGCTAAGATTCGGAATTTGCATGCGCGTCAACGCAGCGGAACTTTCATAAAATTCTTCTAGAAATAATTGTAAATTTGCTATACATTGGTTACCACATATTTTAAAATTTTAGAAAGATATTCGTTGGCTACTAGACGTTTATTATCGTAGCGGTCCAACAACGCAGTCCAGGCTAACTCATAATTAGCCCCGATAAACTTAATTGTTCGAACAATACTGAGAGCGGGTCCTTCAAGAGATTCCCTTAAATAATGAAATTTATCTATGTTGGTAATATTTTTTTGTGAACTAGCGAAGTAAAACTTTCGAAAAAACTAGGCCAATCAGAGAGATTTTTTCCATTAAATTTCTGAAGAGGGATTTTTGGCAATCTAGGCTTTGTGGAATCCTGAGACGGGCCAAAAAACGACTGACTAGTATTTGGCTGATTGGGGGGAATTGCAGGGGTTTGGCTGATACTTATATTCAATTCCTTCCCGACGGCAATTGAGCGAAAATAAAAATCTTCCAATAAAAATGCGGCTTTTACGTCCGCTTCATACTCGCTAAGTTTTTCTAATTTGACACAATTGTCTCTAATTTTGGATTGTGCATTTTCGTATTGTTCGAAATAGTCATCTATTTTGGTTAAACGAGATAAAAATATTGGTACATTTTTACTATCTTTTAAAGCCTCTTGAGAGGCTAAGTAAATATTTTCTAATTTAGAAGTTAACTCTTTGATAATTTGCCTCGTAGAAGTTAAACTCATTTCGATTTTCTCAGTTTCCTTTGGAGTAAATTTAGCCATATCGCCGCAAAAATTGCAAAAAAAAATGTAAAAAGGAAAAAGTAGTTGAGTATTGATAAAAAATATTCGACGGGCAAAGAGATTGAACGCAGGAATATTCAATAAAATGAATAAAATTGAATAAAGGAATATTAAAAAAAAATTAAATTGAATAAAGAAATATTCAATAAAAAAGAATTGAGATTAATCACGAAAAAATATCCAACTAATTTAATTATGAATAAAGAGAGAATATGAAAATAAAAATTTAATTTTCAAAAATTAAAAATTATAAATGTTCAAAATAAAAAGTGCGAGTAAAAATTAATTTCCAAGAATTAAAAGAGAATTTAAGGTGTAATTTTTAGAAAAAAGACTAAAGTTCAAAGAAGCCTTGAAACAATTGTTAAAGATAGCTGTCCAAAGATCGCTTGTATAAACTCGACCAACCTATGACCTACCACGTTTTTGAGTGAACAAATCTAGCAAAAATACGTAAAAAAACGACGAAAAAAACGACGAAATAAATTTACGAAATTATTGGAATTAAATTTATATACATAAAATTTAGCCAAAAGAAGAATTATTAACATAGAATAGCTAATAAAACACAAATATAAGAGGTTTAAAACTAATTTCGTACGAAGTGGACTCTAAAAAAGCAGACGCTGGTTAGAATAACTGAATAAATTAATAATACGGCAACAAAGGACCATTTAATGATTAGTATCTTAGCTCCGGTTTATTGAAGATGGACTAAGAGATACTCTAGAAATTTGAAACCATAAATTTCGAGGTAAAAACTAAAAGTTAAACGAGGGTAAGTTCTCCCATAATTGAGGTACAAGGGCGTGAGATAGAATTAAATATAAATATTTTTAGATAGATCTAGGAGAGGTTGTACAAAGATAAAATTATTAAATGAAATATATGAGACACCAAGATAGTGGAGACGACCTGTCCTCGCCGGCTCTCGGATACGATCTCAACCCTTTCTCCCGGTTCACGGCGGAAGTCAAGGACTAGTAGAGTAGGGGGCGGAGGAGGTTTCTAGGCAAGGATGGTGTATAGAGGATGTCTAGGTTCGGGAAGCGAGCCCCGCCCCTCTCATGTGTGACGTCACCAGACTCCCTTACTACATCCCTACACAGCAACTCCCTATACCCATGCAACCCCGGCGTCGTTTATTACTACACTGTTATAAAACGAATAAAATTGAATAATAACACACAATAACACTGTTCTGCAAAAAAAGCCTCAAACTGAAAATGTCCTTTTCTAAAGTATTTTAGCGTGCTGAATCCGAATCTGAAGTCAACATTTCTCTAATACGTACAGTTTTCCCGGAAAATGCGCCTAAAGTTCGGAAAAATTGTGTTTTTGGGGGTTTTCGACCCAATTTTTCGCCCCAAAAAATTGTAAAAAAAATTATCGGGCGTTTTAATATCTTCAAACAATAAAGAACGCGAATCTAAAGTAAAAAAAAATAAAATAAAAAAAAATAGCTCACCTTACTTCTTCAAGAAAATTGAAAAATAAGCAATTAAAAGACGTAAGAAAAATCGGTCCGAGACAACTCAGACAAACTCTCATATACGAAATCATTCACTTAGGCCCAGTGTTTCCCTTTTATTAGTTTTCGTATTTAATTTTTACTGAGCGTTTCATCAAAATATACCATAAAAATAACTTCTCCCGGGCGGAGAATCGAACCCGGGCTCTCTCCGTCCGCGTTTTAAGCTATTTTCTCCGGAACTGTATTTTTCCCGGAAAAACGGATTATATCATTAGATTTGTATTTAAATGGGCTATATTTTAGAATTTTTTAAGCAAAATCGACGGAATCGTTTTCGAGAAATAATTTTTTTTTAATGTTTTTTTTTTTCAGAGTTTTTGGGGGCTAGCACCCCCAAATTTGGAGCTAAAATTCATTTCCTGATTTCGCCTCGGGGTATGATTTTTCTAAACATGTATGCCAAATTTCGTCAAAATCGGCCCAGTAGTTTAGGCTCCAGGCGTCTGCACAGACG
>KZ652723.1:116719-126968 GCA_001010745.2 Gerris buenoi | reverse complement strand
TCCAGATATTAAAAAGGGGAAAAAATGAGGAGGAAAGCGAGAGTTTTGATAAAAAATATGGAGGTGGAGAGGGGGGAGCGAAGGTAAACGACGTGAGGGGATAAGCGGGCTTGCATTACTTGGTGCATGCAGCCCCTCCGCGCCGAGGCACATTTTCTGAGACGCGCCAGCGCCGCCCCGTTCGTCCTATGTGGAAATGTGTAGGGATCATTTTTATTGCAAATTTTGTCTACTTTTCGAATATCTAAGTATTTTCCACCAAAAACAAAACCAAAATTTTTTTTTTTAAAAACTTATTTTTGGTTTTTTTTTCTAATTTGGGGGGAACGCACTGGGAAATTTTGGTGGGAAGTTGAAAATTCGGATTCAGCGACCCAAAAAACATAAAGTAAGCCCATTTCCAGAATTTATATCAATTTTTCCAGGTAAAATTCCCTGTTGCCTGGACTATATATACACGAGGTTTAAGTAACAACACGAAACAGAACACGGTTATATTTCTTTATATATACAGGTTATAGTAAAATCAGTGTTGTCACTGATGTTACACTCACTGACTGGACTATTATACACCCTACTATGTTTATTTTTAACCTAATGGTATCAGCTAATTACGGTTAAACTCAAAACATTTGGCGTACCAGTGGCTTCCGAGATCTGGCCTTTTCCCGAATCTCCGTCTCCGTCTTGCCAGGGAGATGCAGCGCGACTTTGGCCGTGTATCCCCGAGCAGGATAATGGATTGCCATTTCCCGGTCGAAGATGCGCAGCTCGTCGAAGGTCCAGACCCTATCCCGGAAACCACTAGGCCCCGGCTCACTCACACTATCCCCTTCTCTCGCTTGAGGATGACATGCCCTAAGATGCTGTGATCGACCTATTTTCGAGCTAAAGCTTTTACTACATCCATGAACCTCATGGATGTAGTATGGGAATTCCAGAATGACTTCATCAACAACACCTGGGCATTTACCTACATGAACCGTACAACTCCGGTACGTTAAATAAACTTTATTGCATTTACTACATTGCCAGTTTAAATTATCCTCAGGATGCGCAACGCTATAATGTTTTATAATACCTCCACTGCTCCCAGCTGATAGGAAGTATCTTCCCGGACACAGCTGACAGGCCCCCTCGTTGAAGGGAACTGGGTAGACAGAGGTCATTTTCGAGCCTTTGCATACGCACGCAGGTACTCAAAGCACCTGGTATCCCTTGTAATGCTACGTAATTATATAAAAGTGGAAGAGTTATTATAGAACAAGAAATTAAATTATTATATTCTTATTTGACAGGATCAAAAAATAAACTATTTACAAATGTCAAAGAGTTGATAAACAAAACTTGCTACGTCAGGAGTTGGGATGGTTTACGGTCCCCCAAACTAATGTTACCAAACAATTTGTTAAGCCTTTCCTCGCCTGATTCGCCAAAGCAGCGAATAAGCCTTTCTTTAATTGCCTCGTATTTATTAGAGTGGGGCGGGTTACTAACTATATCACTAACCTGACTAATTATATCTGTAGGAACCGGACCCAAGACGTAAGCATACCGAATTTGGTCGGAGGTGATTCCTGTAGCGTCCAATAATGCTTCTATTTGCCCGCGTCCCTCTTGAAACCAAGAGGGATTAAGTTCCTCTCCCTCAACTCCCTAACAAAAACATCGGCTGACATCTCCTTGTCAACGCCAAGGATAGCAACCGTGAAACAAGGGGTGGCCGCAAGGATGATCGCCTTGAACATCAATGCGTCAAGGCCTGTAAAGTTTAAAGTCATACCTCTATCCTCTCGTGTTCCACACTCGAGAGCATAGGCTACCCCACTTACCCTATGGCGCATGTTGATCACGTCTACTCCTGCGAGTAGAGGCTTCAACTTCGGCTTAATCTGGACCCTCAGCCTTTCAAGGTTCTGCTCGCCTACTGGGGAAATAACCACAGACTTATCAACATTGATCCTAGACTTAATGGCTGGGACCTGCTCAGAGGCAGGCCCTGGAGGAGCAACTTCCATACTCGGAGCAGAACTTCTTTTAAACACCCTTCTTTTGCTCCTCTTCGCGACGTTCCAGCGACACCACCACCAACTTCGCTACCACTATCCTCAGTGGCATGGGCTTGAAACCTAGAACTAGCTACACGCTGAAGGCGTGGAGCAACAACAACAGCCCCGCGTGAACGGGGCTGGCCAGAGGAGATGGGCGTGGCTGGAGGCCTACCAACAGCAGGCTCGGGCTCTCCACAGTCACTCACCATCGTACTTGCAGTCCTCATCACCTCCCGTGTCCTGGACATCTCCACAATAGCTTCAATCCTCGCTAACCGGAGGGCCAGTCCGGCCGTAGCTGTCCTCACCTCTGAGACCTTTTTTTAGGATACCAAAGATGTCAAAGCTGTTGAGCTTGCTCTTCTCGACAGCCTCACTAATGGCGTCCACCAAAAAACCAGCGCCAGTAGTCACGTTCCCACCAATTGCTGGCACGCCGCTCATGCGAGGGGGTTCAGCTTCTACTAGGTCGTCTTCCGGACACGGGGAGTGCTTCCTCGGTCTCGTGTTTTCTGCCTTCTCACCATTGTCAGGCGTACTGCTCACAAACACGGCAGTGGTATTCATAGGCGAGTCCTGCTCCTCAACTCCATCCTCACTTAGACTCGCCTCACCTTCACTGACATTCTTCTCCATGGCTTCTTCAACATCAGAGCCACCTCTTATCCTCAACAGCTGCTTGCTCTCCACCGACTTATCATGTTAGTGACGCCCCAGAAACCAACATCACAGTTACCTTGCCCCAACCTAGGCCAATCCTCGTCAAACGATTCANGGGGGGGGGGGCGATCCTTATAATTATCCATCGCACTGAGAGGGGGGGGGGAGACACTGATCTAGGGGAGGGTAAAGACCCTAGCCCCTACATGACCGACAAAAGACCCCTCTCCTGGTCACCGTATTTCAATTGGGTTAAAAAAAAAACCCTCCTCCGAACGGAAATCTTCACTTTTAGGCAGGAAGGGGGGGGGGGGGGCACCACTTGGGACCCCTCTCCAAAAAGTCTTAGAGTGGTCTTCGGACCGCAAATCAAAAAAAAAAATCGTCGAAATTCGAAGATTTTTCGGCGGGTTTCGGTCGACTACTTCCTGTGAAACCCGTTTTCCTAGTCCTTATGGCCCAAAAAGATCAACTTTTACCGGGCAGTTGTCCTTCCTAGCACATAGGGTCACAGGAAACAAAATGCTTGGGCTTTCCTCCTCTACAAGACCCAACCAAAAAACCTTTTAAAAACAAAAATAAATTTTTAGTCCTCCAAAAAGGAGGATGGGTTTAATGAAACACTCACCCACGGTGTGTGACGTAGCTCCAAGTGTGCAGGTCAGCTCGAAGGAGACGTTTAAGGTCTGTGGTTATTTCCATAACATCGAACACAGAGGTTATCAATACCTAATGATTAATAATTTGGAGACGTCGAGAATTGGTATTGAATCTAGAATTATTTTTATTTGGACTTTGAGATCCTGCTCGGGACCGTGAATGAGATCTATTCCTTGAATTATTAAAGTAATTTTGGAAACTGGAAGCTTTATGTACATTGGTTGATGCAAGGTTGAAAGGACCTGAGTTAGAGCGTTGTTCTAGTTGTTGATTTTCAATTTTAGATGACTCAAGGGTTATAGCTTTTTAAGAATTTATTCGAATTTAGTAACATTAGATTGAAATAATTGTTCCCTTAACCAGCTATCACGTAAGCCTCGTATGAACTGTGCACGTAAAAATACGTCAGAGATTGATATTGACTTGTTACACTTTGAATCTGAACATTGATCAGAAAACTCACAGCCAGAAATGTCTTTTTGTAAAGCAGCTACATATTCTGCTATAGATTGTTAGTCATTTTGTTAATTATTTAAAAAGTAATGTGACAAGACTACACTCTTCTTCGGTAAAAGCATTGTTTTTAAGTGTTTTTGAGAGTGAGATCATCATACGAAAGTTCTTTTATAGGGTTTTCAGGAGCAAGAAAAGCTGATAGATAATTATAGTGAATTAAGCCGATCGAAACACATAAAAGTTTGGCTATCTTTGCCTTGTCCGTTATATTTTTAATTGAGTATTAATTGTCAAAACACTCAAGATATAAAGTAAATTTTTCTTTTGAACTGTCGAAATTTTCAAAAGGAGGTGCGGAATGTGAAGCATCTGGAATATGGGTTGTAGCTGTACCTGGAAATTTTGAAGCGATAGAGCTGAAGAATTCCTTCTGAAAGTCTAGAAATTGTTTAAACTGAGTTTGATAGTATTAACCCACACTTCGTATTAATAACACTCGTTGCCAAATTATTGTGATCTTTAGGAACTAGAAACAGGTAAAACAGATAGAAAACACGAGCACATCTTGCTGTATCATAACATATAATAATAATCGAATCAAAACACGTAGCATTACAAATAGTAACTTGAAGAAATCTGTGATAAGGAATATTTGGCGGGAGATACGACATAGGTGTAACAATAAAAACACATTCCCTTGGGCGCCCGAAGTTAAACATATGTAACTTCCAACTATGACCTCCTCGAACATTCGGCAACAATTTTATAAAATATTTATAATGATATATTCACACCTACAAGTATTTATTATTGAAGCTTATTTCATAATTCCAATAAAGTATTACAAAAAATAAACAATACATTGTGCTTACCCTAATGAAGGGTCCATTTTTTCCAAAATTATAATGGTACAACACAACAACAAAAAAACGATGTAACAGCTCTGTTAATAGAATAAATTAAAATAGGAAGTATATGTTAAATAGAAGCTTCAAGTAAAAATCTGTAAATCGTATCTTGCCAAAATTAAAGACAAGGGGAGACCTGGGGGCCAATCATTTCACACCCTCCCTCAAGATATGGTTTACAAATTTACACACACAAAAAAAATTATACATATATAAAATAAAATTACTTGCAATAAAAAGGAATTTAACCCTGTAGTGGTCGTATGGTTGACATGTGTCACCCAGATGCAGTGTTTTTCTTAGAACTCCTCGCCCTTTGTATTCTTTACACCCACCAGGCTAGTACCTTTGAAACGAAAATATCATCACACATCTTCCAGGGCCTAAAAAGGAAGTTTCAAAAATACTTCTCAAATAGAATTACTAGACCTGTTTATCAGTAACAACATTATATGACAATATTGTTTCTTCTACTATTATTGACAAAATAAAAGATAGATACCAACGAGACCGAGATGCCAGGCATGCTAACGAGACGAAAATCAGAGCTCTATTTGGCATATTATTTTTTATCGGAATTTTATGTTCACAAATTTTGGGGCAATTCTAAAGGAAATGGACTGGAATTATGTTATCTGTCTATGAGCGAGCATAGATTTAGATTTCTTTTGAGGTGCCTTCGCTTTGATGATGTGAGAGACAGACCAACAAGTTCACCCAATCAGATTTGAAATAATTAATCACAATTTTATAAATATTTTATTCACAGCGAATACCTAACTGTGGATGAACAGTTACTGACATTTCGTGGAAAAGGCCCTTTCAGGCAATATATACCTTCAAACCCATCTAAATTTGGTTTGAAGACTTTTGTTCTAGTGGAAAGTCTTCCGGAAGGTCCTTCTAAGCAGAGCAATTCACTAACAGACGTTACTAAGATTATTTCAACCTGTAAAAGGTTCCCACAGACACTTAACTGGTGATAATTGTTTAGCAGTTACCCACCTGTAGAAAAACTTCTGGATACAATGGGGCTAACTTATGTGGGCACGCTTAGAAAAAAAAAGAAGTCCCAAAAGAGATTTTGCCAAATAAGCATCGCCAACCATACGCATCACACTTTGGGTTTCAAGAAAAAATATCTCTGATGCCATGTCAAAAAGGTTATTTTAAATTTAGACATTTTGAAAATTTCACACAATGCATAATTTTGTGTCTAATTAGCTTATCTTGAGTTTTCAGGTATTTGCAGTATGTCTAGCTATTTTCTTTAACTTCAGATCTGCATACTGTATAGAAGTAATAAAATCCACTTCCGTCATATAGGTGAACACTTTCATTTTTTCTACAGTTAACTCATGTATGGTGTCATGAGATGGGTTTAACAGCGCTCTGCTAACAGCATCTACATGAGACATCTGAGTATAATATCGATGTTTAATTATGACATCATACTCTTTAAGTAGACAGCTCCATCGTGCCATCTGTGGATTCTTAGTCTTCATAGCATTTAAATATACCTACTAAAGCTTGGCAGTCTGCCACTATTCGAGGCTATTCCCAGCTAATATTGCCTGAGTCGATTTACAGCCAAAGCAATTGCCATTAGTTCAAGTTTGTCGTTTAACTCTCTTCCACCATAGTCTTTTTAGAGATACAATATAAAAGTTGTAGTGGGCCATCGCCATCATCCCCTCTTTGGAGCATAATTCCCGCAAAAACTGCAGCACTAACATCATAGTGTAATTCTGTGTAAGCCGTTGGTTCATAGAGTCTGAAAACTGGGTTTCTAATTAAAGCATTTTTAATTGCATGAAAAGCTTTTATTTGTATAGAGGAAGATACTATACATCATTCCAGCAAGAGATGCTAGTGCTGCAGGTTTAGAGGGAATTATGCTACAAAGAGGGGATCATAGCCAACTACATAGAGTATATTGTGTCTTAGAAAAGCCTACGGCGGAATAAAGTAGATATCATTGCCAATACTCTGCTGGTTATCATCAACAATCCACAGCAATAGCCTTCACTCCATCCCATCAGTCTCTATATTTGATCTGATTAAAGATGTTGATGTATGAGTGGGTTTCTACCTATTCCCAAACCTGTACAAAGTTAAATGTCGTCCTTCGTAATCTTTAAGTTCTAAATCAGTGATCATATTTTTCTTTGTGGCGCACACACTGCAGCCACCATCTGTCAATCCTTTAATTATAATTTGAATTTTTAGGATTACGTCCTACAAATATTTAAAAATAGTACAGCATTCCCGGTCAGTGAGAGTCATAACGCACTCTCTCTTAATTGTATTTCCAGGGCAATCTCTAGCTAAAGACCCGGCTTGGGGCAACTATAGCACAAATATTCACGTTTGATTGCCACCGGTTATATCTTGATTTTAATCTTTTCTTTTATGTCCTCGGTATTTTGCACTACGCGATCGTTAAATAAAGTATCTACTGCTTTCAGAGTAGGGTTGTTGCTTTCAATTCCAAATCATTTCTGATTCCGTTCACTCTAGCATGGTGAATAGAATCGTATTCTACAATATCAGCAAACAGCGAGTCTTTATTGCTAGTAAATGAAGCTAGTAAATAGTTTACTAAATCCCTCGGCCGACAAAATGTTGATAGTTTTAATTGTTACTAATATACTTGACTTAGATCCTATGTTATGTATAATTTATAAGATAAAATGAAATAATTATAATATTTCATAAAAATTAATAATATACTATAGACTAGCTGGATACCCGTGCTTCGCTAGGGAGTGTTTTTATATTTGATAAGTTTATAAACTACCAGGAAAGCATACANTGGGGACCAACTATCGGCTAATTATGACCTTCCACCCAAATTTCATTAAAATTAAACGTGTAATTTTTAAGATATATTTGTTGGCAAAAATTGAACGACAGACCGACGGCAGACCGACCGATATACAGTCAGACACGGAACCAAAATTTTTCCCTGATGTCTGAACGGATTTCTGTCTTTGAATTTTTGAAATCGGAGACCTAAATTATTTTCGTTCTTAAGTTAGAATAATATTTATTATATTGTTTTTTAGAAAGCCTACGTAATAAGTTAGAATAATATTTATTATATTGTTTTTTAAGCCTGAAGGATGCCTAGGTATGGATGAAATAGCCTATTTAAAATTCATTTAAAAAATACTGTTTTTTTTTTTTAATTACCCCTAGCGACTAAATAAAGAAGAGGGGGAAAAAATTAATAATTAAGTAATAGAAACTTTTAATTGTCTGTGTAAGTTCTATCGTTTCTGAATATGAAAGTAGATAACTTTTTTCTATATTTTATTAATCAATAATTTAAAGGGAACGTAAAATGTCGTCAGACAAGTAGCTCACACACCCACACTCAAGTCCCTCCTCTTAAGAATACCTCTAGTGAAGTGATCTATCCCTAGTGAGGCATTTGACACTAGTGAGGTGAACTACCCTTAGTGAGGCATTCTAACACTAGAGGTGCTCTTTCAATTAGATAGTAATAGTGAAAACTGGAACAAAACAAAATAAACCTTTTTTTAACAAGAAATAGGGCTGTCACATAATCAACAATTTACATGTAAAATGACTACAAACTTGTTAACTTAAGTAAGAGACTAATGAACTGGTTGACCTCTCTATTAGAAAATAACAAGAATAAATAATCACTTATTTTATTTATTCATTGACAGAGTTTCTAATTCTCACGAGCAATACAACTATTTGTAAAGTCAAATTATTTTCTTATACAACTTTTAGCTCACACTTAATTATATTCCAGAAAACTTTTTTTTTTCTTTCAGTTGCAAAAAATGTTGAAAATAAAAGTAATTTCTAATTAATTTTACTGACGTAGGTAATTTATTTATTTATTTACATTACTATAATGAAAAGGGATTTTAAATAAACATAATTCTGAAATGGAAATTACAATAAATGTAATAATTCATTTACTTGATGACGTCTTGGGCTTTCGCTTTTTTTACTCATTATAGTCAAGTTTCGAACTCATGATGGACACCATTAGGAAAACATTAGTCCGGTAATACCTATTATTTAAATATTAAGCATTTATAATGTTATTTTACTTTTCCTCACTACTAATAGTAGGAAAAGTATTGTTTTCACAAAAAAATTTTTTTTTCGAGATTTCAACGGAATTATCCGTTTTAGGTGTTTTTAAGACCTCCTNTGAGTCAGTCAGTGAGTGGTATTTGGATTTTATATATATAGATAAAAGAATGTAATGTCAATATCAGCCTTTTTCTGATAATCAGATAAATTATTTTGATACTTACATCTAAATGGAATCACACAATTATAATAAGGGTTTTGAGAAGTATCTACAAAACCCTCAAAAGACTCGGGTAAAAAGTCTCGGGGTATCGAACCAGGGTCCTTAAGGTCGAAGACAAAAAATCATAGCCATACGGCTTCATTATCTACAAAACCCTAAAAAGTACTTGGTCGCAATTACTTCCCTGTGATTTTTTAATAATTCCATCGATGTAAAAGGTTAAGGCAAATATACTTAAATACCAAAAAAGTCGTTTAAAAAATGTCTCTCTGTAAAGACGCCTGGAGCCGGAACTACTGGGCCGATTTTGACGACATTTGCCATACGTGTTCAGAAAAATAATACCCTGAGACGAAATCTGGAAATGACATTTAAGCTCCAAATTTTGGGGCGCTACCCCCAAAAAACTCTGAAAAAAGTGGAAAAAAATGTATTTCTCGAAAACGGTTCCGACGATTTTGATTAAAAAATTCTAAAATGTAGTCTATTTAAATACAAATCTAACGATATAAGACGTTTTCTCGGGAAAAATCTATTTCCTGAGAAAATATGTGTAGCTTAAAACGTGGCAGAGAGAGCCCGGGTTCAATCCCCCCCCCCTTCCCAGGATAAGTTATTTTTAAGATAAATTTTGATAAAATGTTCAACAATAATTAAATGTACCTACATACGAAAACTAATAAATAAAAAACACTGAGCAAACAAGGCATATATGTATATATATAGGGGAAGGTCGGGTATTATCGGACAGCGGGTTATATCGGACAAGCGGTGTTTCGTGCTTTTTACCAGTGGCAACTGCACTGACTCTGAAATTTACAGAGGGGGGAAACCAGCAGAAATAAGGGAACGCCATTACTAGATTGTTTTGTTTCAATGGCATCAACTAATTTGAGTTAATCTGTTTTTCTTGTTTTTTCTTTTGCACGAAGATAACTTCAGAGTACTAAATTTTGCCTAAAGGCAAGTAAATTTAAATTCTTAAGTGTATTGATAACAAAGTGTAACCTTTTTCTCAATTTTTCAAGCATTAAATCTGATATGGGATTGAAAATAGATTTTCGATAGCCAAATTTTCCAAAGGGCTTAAGTCGGCTTATATCGGACATGCTCATGGAGGGTTATATCGGACAACCATTTTTTTATTATTATTTTTTATAAAATTTATTTCATATAATAGTCCAGTTAATAAGTACCAAAAAATGGAATTC
>KZ652723.1:104497-112518 GCA_001010745.2 Gerris buenoi | reverse complement strand
CAGCATTGCGTATGTATGTGTGTTATCATCGTAGCGCCCAAGGTATTTAACCTAGAGAGTTGAAACTTGGCAGAAAAATCAGTCCTTACTTGTAGTGGTGCCGCCCGGAAAATCAAATTTTTCCGCTATCTTGAACCCAGTTTGCTGAGTCATCAAAAATTAAAAAACAATCGTAATAAATCGAAAATGGTCCTGATCGAGATGAAATTTGGCACGAATGTACATCTGTATGACAAACACCCAAGCCCACCAAATTTCATTTTGATATTGGCCGCCATTTTGAAGTTATAAATTTTTGAATTTTAAAAAAACTTTGACGATTAATAATACTGAAAATAAAAATAGGTTTTTGACTTATAGCATATCGTTTGATCCAGAAAAAATTAATGAACAAATATTAAAAAACCGACGAAATTCCATTAATTAATTTAAAAGTTATAAAATATAAGGTAGAAATCCATTTCAGACATCAGGGAATATTTTTTGTCTCGTATCTGTCTGTCGTTCTATTTTTTTCGAAAAACATAGCATTTTAAGCACTCGTCTGAATTTTATAAAATTTGTATGGTAGGTCATAATTAGCCCATTTTTGGTTCTTTTAATTTAAACCTTCTATGCATATTGCTATTACTAGGCTTGTTGTAACTCTACGTTTTTTTTTTAAAACACAAATGTTTAGGCACTCATTCGGTTTTGAATACATTTAATTTTTTTTTGTCGAAAGCACCCTTTAGACCTTTAGGAGCACCCTTTATCCCCCAATGATAATTTGAACTGTTTGCAATAACTTAATTTTGCTTAAAAATAAATGTGACCCTGCCGAGTATTGAAATAGATCTAAATCTTATGTGACAATTCGTCCTAATAGTAAAATAGGAGGAAGCTATAAGACACTGTATCAGGACACACCAGTTACTTCTCGGTCGACCTGGTTTGTCATTCCGAATGCACCCTAACAGTATATTACTTAAGGCTCTACCGCTCTTTGAGGTTAAAAAATCATTAAAATGAAAATTTTATTACAACGATAAAACTCGTATTAAAATGGCGCCTGTACTATATATCATAGGAAGTTGAAATAGGGCTCAAATTGTGCAGAATTAAAATTAGGAATGAAGCCTGTGATTAGATTTTTGATATCCCGCTTAGAACCAGAATAATTTTAATTTTACTGTTTTTCCTAGCCTCAAAGAGCGGTAGAACCTTAACTATGTTTTGATATATTTTTTTATTTTAAATAAATTACAATTAAATTAAAAACTTGTTTGTATGTCCACACAGGTTACTAAAACACGATGAAACCAAGTTACTGAACGTGACAAGAATACTTGTCAGATTTCTGGGTATTTGGTCTGAGGAAGGCTCGGTACTTGCTATGAGAATTGCTTGCATGCTATCTCTGTCAGCTTGTATGATTGTTGGAACCATTTCTTCATTGTATCCTACTGATGAAGGCACTACAACTTATGGAATGGCTCTAGCTGTCGGTGCAGTTGGTTACTTCGGTATAATCAAAACTTTTTGGTAAAAAAACAAAAAAAACAGTAAAATTAAGACCTATTTGTTATTTTAAGTAGACATTAATTTAGAAGATTTCATCGAGCTCAAGTTTTCTGTGTATTAAATGTTCATATTTAAGTCCCGATGATCATTACAAATAAATAGTTATTTACGTAACGAAGCAGCAAAATGGAATTTTATCGACGAGTGATAAGATTAGCCTCTGAACCTGAGGCGAGTGCAGGCTATTAAACTTAACTGCCGAGGTGAAGCCGAGGCAGGTAATGTTTCCTTTGCTGCCTTATTGTATACAATTGTCGGGCTCTGGTAGCAGACTAGTGTTATCAGAAGGGCCCGAACGTTAACTTTGGTTATAGGATTTGAGGCAAGGGATGCCGAAGACACACGTGGGGTGTTCCCAGCCCACGGAGGGTTCAGCTGGAGGTAAGGAGTGCCGAAGACACATGTGGGGCGTGGGGTGTTCCCAGCCCACGGAGGGTTCAGCAGGAGGTAAGGGTAGATGGGAGGTTGGTAAGAAAAGAGAGAGTAAAGTGTAAGAGAAGAGGAATAGAATGACTCTTCCCAGCCTGTGCACCGGTATATATAGCCCAGGGGGAGGAAAAGGGGCTGCCGCCCTAACCCCCCCCCCCCCTGGAGAGAGCGCGGCGCGCAAGTCGGAAGTCTCTAAGGTGGGGGATCGAGGCAGGTCGTCTCGCTACCTCTGGGCCCTCGATGTTGTATGATATGTACAGTACATGTTACAAGTATATATTTTATATGCAAATTTAAGTTTATTTACAACATTTTCAGAGTAAGGCGGGTCAGTGATTAAGATCTATATTGGTCTGTAGATTTTCTGTTTTGAACGACTTTCTTAACCCATTAAGTGCCAAATGTATTTTTTTTGTTTTATATATTAATTTTACTTCAGGGTACTAGCACAAACCTGTATGTGTATTTTTCTTAACTAATAAATGTTCTCATTGCTAATTAAATACGATTATTAGTGAGGTCCCAATTGGGGATCGTGGAAGGTACTGAGTAAAAAATTATATTTAATACTGATTTAGTTTCTTTATTTGTTAACAGAGAAAATGATAATAAAATACAAAATAGCATCTAAATTAATGACAAAACTTGAAAAAACTATTAATACATAAAACAAAAATATTTTGAAAATGGTTCAAAAAAAGAAGAAGAAGAAGAAAAAAAAAATACCTTTTAGGAATGCCATATTTCTACACATTCTAGGTGTAAGCCAAAATTACACACCTTGCATTGCTTTCTTGTATTTGTTTTGCAGACAGCGCATTTTCTCTGCTTGCCTTCGTTGGTCCTCTCTAGGAAGTGGCCAGTTGCATTTTTCCGAACTGCATCAGGAACTCTTTTAGCTGCAGCTTTCTGTAGACACGGTCTTCCACTATTCCTTGGATTTGAAATAGAGGATGTTAATAAATAAGTCCTTGTTATACATCTTCTAAACTCTAATAGATTTATTTTGTCATTGGCCATATTATATAGAATATGAGCATTCACTACGGCCATGTCCAAGAGATGGGTGAATATGGGAAAATACCATTTCTTCCCTCGTATTTTTGTCCTATATTTGTTAATTAGCCAATCTATTTTGTCCACACCTCCCATAAATTTGTTGTACATAATCCAAATTACAATTATCAATAACTACGGGAGACATACAGAGAAAAATACACCCCCGCACCGGGAATCGAACCACGGGACCTCTGTTTACCGTACAGGTGCTCTTACCATCTGAATGAGTACTTTACAATTATAAGCGTTAATTCTCGGTCTAGTTCTGTTGCCGTGAATATTTGGCTCTCTAGATTTGTAGGATAAGATTTAAAGCTTGGATTCGGGAATATGTATCAGTTACGACAGAGAAGAATCCATCTCCCGTATAGCTCAGATGGTAAGAGCACCTGTACGGTAAACAGAGGTCCCGTGGTTCGATTCCCGGTGCGGGGGTGTATTTTTCTCTGTATGTCTCCCGTAGTTATTGATAATTGTAATTTGGATTATTTAAAATTTAATCTTTCCGTAGTAATAAAACTACCAAAAATTTAAAAATTGAATTTCTAATAGATGTACTAGGTACAGGTACTAATTGAGTACTTTACAATTATAAGCGTTAATTCTCGGTCTAGTTCTGTTGCCGTGAATATTTGGCTCTCTAGATTTGTAGGATAAGATTTAAAGCTTGGATTCGGGAATATGTATCAGTTACGACAGAGAAGAATCCATCTCCCGTATAGCTCAGATGGTAAGAGCACCTGTACGGTAAACAGAGGTCCCGTGGTTCGATTCCCGGTGCGGGGGTGTATTTTTCTCTGTATGTCTCCCGTAGTTATTGATAATTGTAATTTGGATTATTTAAAATTTAATCTTTCCGTAGTAATAAAACTACCAAAAATTTAAAAATTTAATTTGTTGTACATATTTAGCGATGCAATAAGGTTGACTAATTCTTTTTTTCTATACGTGACCATCTGTTTATATTACGCTTTGTAATGGCAACACACCTTCATGATTTGACAAAACTTTAACTGTATTATTGTCTTTCCAGGTGACGCCGATGATTTCATTATTTTTGTCAAATCTATAATCATATGAACCACGTGGCTCTTTTTTCATTTCACCGTCAGATCTTAAAGGACATTTATTCATCCTGTTGTACTTCACCGTACCCGTGGACGATATATTTTTCTCAGATAATACTAAATTAGTTCAAAGCTTGTAAAAAAATTGTCAAAATAAAATTTATGCAGAGACGGGTTTTCAACAGAATTGATATTCTCCATAATAACTGATGCACCTAAACCTTTTACTGGGTGAGCATTTTTCCCATTGTGCCATCCACAAGTGAGCATTTTTCCCTTTATAGAGGTCACAGCGAAAACAATATCCGGTTTCAGAACAACACATAGCCCATTGTGTCGCCTAGCGATAATTTAATTTGGTTTTGTTTTGTTTACTTTTTGTAAATATGTCAAAATAAAGGAGTCTTAATGTAGAAAGCAAGCAGACAGTTTAAAATTTATTAATATCTTAGTTATAATTATAAAAGTAGAAGTAATAGTAGTATACTCGTCTCTCAAAATCTAGTGAGAGTCGAGACACATTGTTTGAAACCAAACCTAATGGGCTTTCCTCTAATGAATTGCTTCATGAAATGCTGCCCATAATACCTAATCATTTGTTCATCAATTCTCAGATTTCCCGAGAATACGCCAAACCTCATAAACTGCATGTTCATTTTTTTAGCTAACGGGCAATTTTGAATGATCTTGTGCTAATATTAGCTTGATTCTTCTTCTTTTCTAAAGACGAGTTGTCGTTAAAGTGCAAATTTCTCTTGATTTCAATGTATCTATTACGAGGCATACTTTTTCTTACACAATCTATAATAACATCTTCATCTTCACACCAATACATTTTTTCTTGGGGAAGAGAATGGTAACCAGTCAGTAATAAAATACCTACAAATTTTCTCAAACAGTCAATCGAAAAATTAAAATTGTGGCGATTATTCTGTGACACATACAAGACGCTCTGTTTTACTATTCCCAGCATAATCTCTTCTTCTAATAAATACTCAAACACTTCAGTTGGCGTTTTGCCTATTAAACGTTGTACAAATGTTTTCTTTCAGGTTTGCAAAATTTTCAAAATTATCACCACACTGTTTGCTGTAGCTAGGGTTCATTTTCTTCCATTCTGGCTTGCTTTTTACCTTTAGATCAATTTTTGGCATTTTTTTAGGAGGGCGTCTTTGTAATCTTTATTCAATTCCTGTTTTTTCTGATTAGCTGAAAACAAGCTACTGTGAATTTCTAGCCAACCAGGCACATCATTTATCACCATTTGTTCTAGATCGTTTTCTTCAAATTCTTCTTGATCAGAAACAATTCCAACATTATCAGGAGGTAACTCTACTATATCAATAGGGTTGTCATCATCAGAATCTTCGTAATCAAATTGGTCCAGGAAGTTTGGGTCTTGGAGTGCATCCTGAAGCTCGGCCAAAGTGTAAAACTCCTTGGTTCCCATTATAATTATTGCACAAACCTAATTCAGCCACGATCCCCAATTGGGGCTTTGTTAAAACAACACTAACTATAGTAACAATAATAAAGCACCGAACAAAATATAACAAATATATTATATTTATTAATTGTTAAATGAACAAGAATATTTAAATAAAATAACAACAAATATTTTTAAAAAAATTATGAAAACGCACAAAAATGAGGTGTTAAAAAGGAGTGACATTGCTACCTCTAACAGAGTAATATAAAGACTGAAGGAAACTAAATGAAACAAATCAAGATAAGCTTATCTCTGTTAAGGTTGGAGATAAGAATGACACCCCTATACCTTAAAAAAACTGCAATGTTGTGATTCTTTATAGACAAAAAGAAAGTATACCCATTTGGGGACCATGGCACTTAATGGGTTAATCCGTCAATCAAATCTTCAATGCCGAGAAAGATCTTTCGACGTCAACTGACTCTAGAGGTAAGTATTTAAATGATGCCACTTCTCGTGCAGAGTAGTTTTGAATATCGTCTGACTTTGTAGACTCGCCACGCAGCGTCCTCTCCAAGTCCAACGCTGCACTCCAAACGGGATTTTTATCCAGAACGAACTCAAACTTTTTTCTCACGGCTTTCCCAGTGTTGGGTTAAGTTTGGGGAATTTTTCTTTTTTTTTTTATTTGTTTATAAATTATAAATTTGTTTGTTTACTTAGAGTTAATTTTAAATGACAGGTTGTGTCATGAAATAAAAAACATCAGTGTCTTGATTAAACTTGAACACTCGAGTTGGTTTTTTTTATAAGAAATAAGTTTTTGTAGTAAGGATCGGGATCTTTACACCCAGTCTCTCTGGGCCACGAGTTGGCTTTTTCGACGACTCCGTTCACTGTAGCGACCACTTCAACTAACTCCATCCCTCGAGTATCCAACTTTAGGACGACCTCGGGGATGACGCCCATGCAGGCTTTTATTAAAGTCAAGGATGGCATCAAGTCCTTCATTTTAAATGCAGCCTTAGCTTTCGCGATGTATCTGCTTTCCACCTCATCAAACGTTTTGATCACCAGGAAAAAGATAATTAAAAAACATTAGCCGAGGAGAATAATTGAGAAATATAAAAGTTTAGACGCCATATGATGGATTACACATAAAAGGTAAGAATAGAATAATGGAACAGATCTATGTTAATTACTTCTTAAATGTATATAAACGAGAATGTGAAAGACGGCAATCATGCATGAATTTATACCTTTTCGTACTCTGAAGAGACGTAATTTTTCCGTAGGGTCGACTCGTGAGGCAACTCTCGTCCTACAAAGTCCTTGAAGAGAGCTCTGATTTCAACATGCTCGACCTTGTAGAGTGGTGTGTTGGCACTTAAGAACGTCCGACAAACTCTTGAAAAGAACTCGTCCGAGTGCTGCTGCTGATGGAGCAAGGGTTGTATCAGCGCTTGTTCATTCAATTTCATTTTTTTAAATTGTTCAACTTTTTCTGAGTGCCTACTTGTGGCTTTGTGTTGATAAAATTGAAAACCCTTCGAAATATTGATCTGAAAATAAATAAATAGATACGTACTTTTGAGAAAAAAATACAACAAATAAACAAAAATAAAGCATTTTGGACTTTTTTTTTTTTTCTTTTCAAATATTGCAGTAGAAATAGGAGAAATACGTGAAATAGACAATAAGATCTTACCTCTTTTTCGCACAGTTAGCAGAAAATAATTTTCCCGTCGGTGGAACGACGGGAAAACGAGTCAGGGTTTTCCTTTATGCATCGCTGGAGGAAAACACCCAGAGATTCCTTAACTTTAGGCATCACGGAATTCAAAGTCACACAAACTCGATAGGTACTTACAGAAACGATTACGAACTGAGAACGAAGAGTAGAATGCAGAAACTTCACTGTGCCTTCCAAGTTTATACCATAACCAGGGCCGAATACTCCCCACTTCATGGGGAATACCGCGTAAACAACATTAATTCACAAAATAGGAGCGCTGCTATAATACCTCACAACCCCCTTTAAAGTAAAAGAATACTTAGGGCTTCCAGAGCTTGACGAGTAGCTGTCCAACCCGGCAGAGGATTAAAACTGATGCAACCCTCGAAGACCATTGCAATTGTTCCGTGAATGACCTTATGTAAAGATTGAAAACCTAAAAAGTTCTATTATTTGCACCAGGT
Organism: Gerris buenoi; assembly: GCA_001010745.2. Classification (NCBI taxonomy): domain Eukaryota; kingdom Metazoa; phylum Arthropoda; class Insecta; order Hemiptera; family Gerridae; genus Gerris; species Gerris buenoi. The sequence goes on along the minus strand of KZ652723.1, from coordinate 104,772 downwards.
AGGATTTTCAATCATTTCTAATTACAAACCTTATGGGCGGTCGGAGCCCGAATTTGAGGGGAATTTAAAGAAAAATAAACTATTCAGGCGAAAACCACAAGAATATGCACTTATATGCTTCTATTCTAAAAACAGCTGTTTTATGCATTTATATGCTCGATAAATTTAAATTTTGTTGGTCCCAGACAGGGAAAAATACCTCCAAAAGGCTTCTTTCAATGAACTTAAGAATTGAGGCAAAAATAAAAGAGGGCTGTCGACCAGTGCGCGCTATC
>KZ652723.1:99497-101997 GCA_001010745.2 Gerris buenoi | reverse complement strand
TGTCTCATTGAATAGATGAAGTTAGGATTTTTTTCGTGCAATTTTAATTCCAATTTTACATTTAAATCTTACGTTTACCGTTTACACGAGCGTTGCGCTCGAACGCTTGGGTGGATAACGTTGCCCAACAAACTCGTCCTGGGCATTGGTAAAATGGACAAGTGTACGAAATTTCAACTAATTCGGACATCATTTACTCAAGTTATAGTTTCATCGGTCGATTTCGTGACAGTCATTTTTTTCAGATTCACTCCCGCTAACGTGCCATATTATTCGTTCCAATAAACTGTTATTGTAAATATGTATATAGATTAAAGATACAACCCGTTTTATACTTATAGATTTATATTACTGGAATGTACGGTAACGACTTTTTGCTAGATGGGTTTGAAACATGTATACAGTAACTAAATAGATTATTTATTTTAGAAGAGTTATTTTTCCTTTGCAGGTGTTATTATAACTCAAAGAAAATCGGCTGGCTGATTAAACAACTCGAGAGAATAACAAGTGAAAATATCTCCCAAGAGGAATCACATCGAAAGGAATTCAATAAAGTTGTGAATATGACCAAACTCCTCACTGTGATACTGCTTATCATAATAACCGTTGTATATGTGATGGAAACTCTGTACTGTTTGTTTCTCAGTAGTAATGACAGTAGAATGATGTTCAATCTGTACAGCTTCATAGATCCTACAAGGTTCAGTAATCGTTTACATATAACTATCTAACTGACTCAGTGGTTCAGCAAGCTCAACAGTTCTTGAAGGGCCTAGGCCTGCCAAATTGCTTGTACAAATATTTACACTTTGATTAGTGCATGTGCGAGTGTTTAGTAAAAACACTAAACCCATTTGGACACCATGTGTTTAGTGATTTATATTATTTATTAATGTCACATATTCAGGTAGCTTGATTCACTAAGTCTGTGCGTGCTTTAATTTTTGTGGACCAAGAAAAAGATTGGTGGAAAATTGGGTGGCGGACAAACAGATTTATTTCTTTGTGTGGCTTCTAATTTTTTTCCGGTCCTTTTATTTTTTCCCCTATTTTTTACCATGTAGGTGGTGGATCGCTTCTCGGGTTTTTAAATGTGTAAAAGGGAATTTAAATGAGTTTATATTAAAGGTATAGTTGTGAGAGAGCTTATGATATAAGAATATAGAAATATGTGTTTAAAAAAAAGATAGTCATTTATAGCATAATAATAGTATACATAGTTTGTGATATATGAGCAACACATCTTATAATATTTGTAGAATATGTGATAAATAAGAAGTATTTAATATAGAACGTTTTAGAAATATGGAATAAGTTATAATACAAAAGTAAGTTATAACACAAAAATAGGTATAAGGAAATAATAAGCTCGAAAGTAGCTGAAGGCTAGATGAAGGGAAGGCTGAAGGCTAATCAAAAGAAGGGTGCTGAAGGCACTGACCGCCTGGCGGCGAACTCTAGGAACAATTTGTTCCGAGTCGCCGAGAGTGCGGTGAGCTAACCAATACCAGAGTAATCCAACTAGAATATATGGAGATATCAAGACACTGTAAGTAACAAATGTAGGTCACAAAAGTAGGTCACCGAGTTAGGTGAGGCACTAAAAGTATAGTATATAAGCGCTTTGATCTTAAGCGCTTTGATCTTAGCCAAAAGGCCGAGAAGCAAGTTGAGTTGGACAGCTGACACGGGCTTTATATACCGCTCTTACTTTTTTTTTTAGTTTTAAATAGGGTTCTTTATTAGCTATAGTTATGAACTTTTGCATCGTTTTTGGAGATCATAAAATGCCTTAATTTTTGTTTTCGTGCAACAAAAAAACTTAAGTACAAAGTCATATATTACAGACTTCAATTTGGGACTCGACTCAACCATTTACTAACAGGCAAGACAGTAGATCTAGTTTACCAACTGACATACGGAGACTAATAAGTGAAAAAAAGACGAGCTAGGGCCCAATGGAAACGAACTAGATACCTATCAGACAAACGTACGTACAATACAGCTAGTAGAAAACTAACTTACTAAGACTCTATAAAGAAGACAAATTTAGGACTTTCACTTCACAACTTACAAACAAAGACAGATCACTCTGGAACGCGACGAGACGAACCCTTTCCCAAAAATCAATTCCTTCTCCAATTCTAAATCCTGACAATTCCTGGGCAAAGTCTGAATCTGAAAAGGAAGTCTTTGCTCAACACCTCACAAACCTTTTCTCTCCACATCCAGATATAATTGATCAAGACCATGTGAACTACCAAAACTATAATACCAGACAAGATCACTACCCGGACAACGACTTTTTTTAAGGCCCTATTTCAAACCGTTATTGCGTGGCTCTCACTAAATCGTTTTTAAAGTTATAGATATGAAATTTAAAGTAAAATAATGTAATTTTCAGACCCCGCAAACTCCATATCTCTATCTACTACAGAAGCTGAGCTATAGGTGTTCAAAAAAGTGCGGTTTTTTTAGCCTACCCTGTATATATATA
>KZ652723.1:44358-59014 GCA_001010745.2 Gerris buenoi | reverse complement strand
TGACTAAAATAAACTTATTAAAATATAAGTATTGTTTGAAAGTAGTAACAGCAAAAATTACAGCAGTGGCTTCCCTACAAATACAAGAATAATTTTTTTCTGATGGACTAAGTGTTCTGGAAGAAAAAGCAATAGGCTTTTCTTGTTTATCAGGCAAAACATGTACTAACATGGCACCTAGACCATAACCGGAACTATCACAATACAATTTTAGAGGCCAATCTGGGTTATAGTGACATAGTACTGGAGCATGGACAAGTAATTGTTTAACTCTATCAAAGGATTTCTTACAGTTTTTATCAAAAATAAAAGGAACATCTTTTTGAAGTAATTTATATAAAGAATACAATTCTGAAGACAAATTTGGTACAAATTTAGCATAGTAATTTACTAATCCTAAAAATGAACGTAAAGATGTAATGTCACTAGGGATAGGAGCATTCAAAATAGCTTCAATCTTTTTATTTGAAGTATGCAGTCCTTCCTTATTAATTACATGACCCAGATACTCAACAGAGTCTTGGAAAAACAAACACTTTTCTCTCTTTAATGTTAAATTGTGTTTTTGCAAAATTTCTAAAACTTGTTCTAATGTTTTTAAATGTTCATAATCTGACTTTGCTGTTATAAGTAAATCATCTTGAAACACTAAGACATTATTTAAATGTTGGAAGAGCTTGTCCATGGATTTTTGAAATTTAGCAGGTAAAGACTTGATTCCATAAGGTGCAGAGTTATATTGAAAAAGTCCTATATGGGTGTTAATAACTAACAGTTTTTTTGACTTTTCACTCACAGGCATCTAATTATAAGCAGCAACTAAATCAAGTTTTGTAAATTTTTCACCCCCATGTAACTTAGTAAACATTTCATCTATCTTAGGTAGAGGATGGTGATCGTCTTCAATGTAGTTATTAAGTGAGATTTTAAAATTTCCGCAAACTCTCACACTATTATCATTTTTAATTACAGGAACTATAGGAGAAGCCCATTCACTTGTATCTATTGGAGTAAGTACTCCTTGCTCAACCAATCTTTCGATTTCATATTTTACTTTATCTCTTAGAGCAAAAGGTAGTGAATATGGTTTAAAAAATTTAGGTTCAACATCTTGTTTCAACCGTATCTCTAATGGCTCTCCATTAAAACATCCAATTCTATTGCTAAAAACAGTTGAATATTTTACAATTAGTGAATCTAAAGCAGAGTTAGTATCCTTAGTAAGTAGGTGCTGATCAATATTTAAGGACTTGGCTTTATTATTTTTTTTAGCAAAATTTAAAGACAGCAATTTAAGTGAATCTATCCAATCTCTACCTAAAATACATGGTTTCTTATTTACATTTACAACATATAAACTTAAATCTTTTGACAAATTATTGTACTTAACATTAAATTTGATCTTACCCTTAGTAGTAAATTTTTCGCCATTGTAGGGACAGAAGGTAACGGAACTAGGTTCTAGTTTGTCTTGAAGTTCTGGGAAGTGTTGTGAAAAAAGGTAATAAGGCATCACCGATTTACCCGCTCCAGTGTCGATCTCCATTGGTAATTGTTTACCATTTAAGGTAATTGGTATTAAGTAAGGTGGTATATTAGATTCTTCAAGTGCAGCTAAAGTAACGGTAGTTTCAAAACTGTATTGTTCAAAAATATCAGCAACATCTTGTTGTTGGTCTCCCTGATTATTATTTAATACATCTAAGTGGTGATTTCTCGATTTGTTCTTATTCTGGTTTTTTAGGCGTAGGCATGCAGCCTTGATGTGTCCATTTTTCTTGCAGAAACTACAGGTATAAGACTTGTACTTACAGGTTCTGAAATTGTGATCACTTCCTCCTCCACAAGCGAAACAACGGGAGTTGTCCGAATTATTTGGTTTCTTCACTGTGTTCGGGGTATGAGTAGTATTTGGAGCAGCACCCTTCTTTTTGGAGTTGAACTGTTTAAACTGTTTCTTGTTCTGTAAAGAATGAAGTGGCTGGTTAGACTCAGCTAAGGAAGTTGTATGTTCTTTAAGAGCTTCAAGTTCAGCAGCCATTTCAACAGCTTTATTGAAGGTTAGGGTTTCCCCTTGGCTCAATAATTTGTCTAAAATTGGGCCTTGTCGTAGACCAACGACAAATCTGTCTCTTAAATTCTCTGTCAATTGTGTCCCAAACTTACAATCAGAGGCAAGATGAAGTAATCTTGCACTAAAGTCTCTAACAGACTCTTTCTCCTCTTGTTTAGCTTTATGGAATTTATACCTCTCAGTAAGAGTGGACTTTTTTTGAAGTAACTGATCGTCTAGAATCTTTAAAAGATCCTTATACGTTTTTGACTTTGGTGAATCCGGCAGACACAAATCAATGAGTACTTTATAGACTTCATCAGATAAATGAATAATTAAAATGCCAGTTCTTCTAGGATCATCATCTTTGATGGAGTTCGCTACAAAAAATTGATCTACTCGATCTTTGAAAACCATAAAGTCGTCTTTCCGACTGAAGTAGGGCAAAGTTCCAACTAAGCCTGTCATAGTAGAGTTTTCAGAAGTTTGAGTAGCAGAAGTAGTAGTTAAAACTGAAAACGTTTGCGTAACAGTAGAATTTACTGACTTTGTAGAAGTTTGTATAGAAACTGTATTAGTAGAGGTAGATGCAACTGTACTTACAGGTGGAGCCGGTTTAGCTGTAGATTTCGAAGTTTTTGGTGGCATTGTTCACCTCGTCGCCATGTTTTATATTGTCCATAGTAGTTCAATTTAATGTTTCAACTGGTTAGCTAACAGAATATGACTTTTTATATAATTATCAAGAATTATTAGAAAGGAGAAGAAAAGTAACACATGTGTAGTGAGAAGCCATGATGCGAATCAGATATATTTTTTTAAGGTTAGGCAGTGTTAACATAATTTTGTATTACAATAGAAATTAAAATCTAAATAAAGATACATCAAAATTGACTTCGTGTCTGCTTTCTTTTTAAACATATTTCACATACCTTATTAGAGGGGTAAACAGAAGAATGACCCATTCTCCTGTGCTGTAAATGCTGTACATCTTCTTCTTTAGATATCAGAGCAGTAAGACCAAAATTAATGACAGGGATTCCCAAAGCCTTCACCCTTCATACTCTGGTTGCCACTTGGATCTACCACCAAACAATACTCTCATTCTTGCTTTATCCATCTTTTTAACCGATAGTAAATTATAATCGAGATCATCACACAAAAGAACATCCAATAAGTTCACTGTAAGTCCATCTTCAGTCACAAGTTTCAAGTTACCACGAAAAAGCGCTTTGATATTTCACCTCTTTTAGCAACATTTATTTTTAAATCAACACTTTCACAGTCAGTTAAAAATTCTTTCATATTAATTGTGCAAAGATGATTTGTACATCCGGAGTCTATTACAAAAAAAATGGTTTTCTCTTGTTGATGACAGTAAAGATAGAATCGAATGTGTTTGTTTACTTTCTTCTTCTTCTTCTTCAATTATGTTGTGACGACTATCAGGTTGACCAACATTCTCATTCTTACACATAAAAGAAATTTCACTTTCTACTTCTTGAGAACTTTCCAAAATTTCAGATGCAATATTTACTCTTTGAACATTATTATTATTAGCACTGTTTCGTCTTTTAAAATTAGAATTATTATTATTAGGACAATCTTTCCTTATATGACCTTTTTGATTGCATCCGTGGCAAATAAATGGAAATGGTACAGTAAAGTTATTACGATTTTCAATAAAATTATTGTTCGTCTTACTTGCAGATTGATACTGATTATTTCGGCGTTCTAGGGATTTGTTATTGTAACTTCCACGATTTCCAGGGCCACCACCTCGGCTACCTCTTGAATAAAATGACATAAATTAATTATTCTGAGAATAATTTTCAGCTGTACTAGATCTACGGTTTCTTTGTTGCCTTGCTTCCTCTTGAATGAGTTTTCCCTTCACATACTCCAGTGTAATTCTTGATGACTGATTAAAGGCTATATCAACTGCTGTTGTAACTACTTGAAAAGAATCCGGCATTGAGGCTAACAACTGAGTAACTATTTCTTCTTCATCTATTGTCACACCACTACACTTTAAATCTAACACTTTTCTTTCGAATTCTTCAAGATAAGCTAATAAACTACCTTTTTTGAATTTCATTTCAGCTAATTCCCTCTTCAGTTCAACTTGAGCAGCCAACCCTTTTCGGACATAAGTATTTTCTAAAGCTTCGAACATTTCTTTTGCAGTCTTTTTATTTTGAACAACATTTAAAATACTATCATCTAACCACTTAACGATGAGATCTCGTGCTTTCACATCTTTCTTATCAAAGTCAGATTGTGAGATTTAAGACTTCTTTTTCTCTAATGTTTCCAAGAGTTCTTGTTGTTCCAAATTAAGTTTAATTCTGAATGTCCAGTTTGAGAATCCTTTTCCGTCAAATAATTTAATTGAATTGTTATTGTTTACAGACGCCATCGTCATTTCCAGCAAGAGATTCCCGTGGTGACTTCCAAAGCGAGTGCAAATTCCACAACAACACTTAATTTTCACTCACGATTCGAATCAATTACAAATTCCGGCATAAATTAATTAACTACATAAACATTGCATACGTTACTGGGCACTCGTAACCTGTTAAATTCAAGATGTTTAGGGATACAAAATTACACACATACAGCTCTTACGGATGCACGAACAGAACAGCAACTTCATTCAAAAACAAGTGTGCCAACTTAACAGAGCAGAATTGCCCCACAATATCCGACAGCGTTTGTTATTTTAATAGGTGCATATTCTTTTTCTACACTTTGAGACCTTTAAATTGATGTATAACAAGCCATGGCAACTAAATGCTTTTTTTTAGTCGCCCGCCATATTGGCCGGGCCGCCATCTTGGAAATATTAAGTGTAAAAACTCCAAAATTTGTCCAGTTGTCTAAAATGTACCTTTGTGCCAAATTTCATGTTTCTAGCTATAGTAGTCTATGAATTGAAACAAGCCAACGGACAGACAAACAGACAGAGCCGTTATATAAGGTTTCTTTTTTACTTTGTACAGAAACCTAACAAATAAAGTAGCGTTGTCCTGCTTTAACTGTTTCTTAAGATATGTGTTGAAAGTTAAAGCTATAACTTCAGTTTTCTCGCTTTTAACATTGCAAACTCACTAACTGCTTCATTGTAGTCTATTTTAGAAGCTATTTCATATTCTATAGACTATAGACAATATTGCGAGATTTGTTAGTCGTGTTTCTAACATTTTTTACTCGATCTCAAATAGTTTTTAATGATTTTTAATTTGGTGAAATTCCGTTCGCAGGACGCTACGCTTACAGGAATGGTTAGAAATATTCTTAAAGCTATTTCAATATTAGGGTAAGCATCTCGCAGTTCGAATTGATAAATGCATTTCAGTAGGTCCAGATGCGTAGCGGTAGAAATATCTCCAATTAGTTCAGCAGCTTGAAACTTGAATGTTGCAAGTTCATTAATTAATTCCACTGAGTCTTCATCTTTTCTGTATTTCGATGAAAACTCAGCAGCACAATTTTGAAAATGCTGTGTTGTTGATTCAGCCAGAGATTTCCCAGAAAGGAAATTGAAATCATCGTTAATTAATTTATAAGATTCGAATCTTGTACGTAAAAAATAATTTTGTCAAATACCGCGAAGCACTCTTTTCTAAATACTTCATTATATGTAAGAAATCATGCTTCGTCATTTCTAAGTTCCCCATCCATTCTTTTAACAAATCGTTTTCTTTAAATGGGGAAAGTGTTTTCAATTCCTAAAGTTTCACAAATAATTTTTGCTGCATTTGTGAATTTTTCAACACCCTCATCGCGTTGAGATTGAATACTTTTCACCAAGCCAGAGAGCAATATAGTCGCCAAATCAACTGAATCATTTTTCTTCTGCAAACACTTGTTTGTTCAGTCGATTTTAATCAGTATTTCATTCGACAGTTTTAAAAGTGAAACAAACTCAAAGTCAATTTGTTTCAACAGAATCAATGCTCCTGTTTTAATCTCTGCATTAAAATTTTCTGAATTTGACATATTCTGAAGTACTGTGTACATTGAAATTAAATTTTTCTCTACTGATGCCACTGCCTGCCGTTTAGAAGACCACCTGGTATCAATGGCCCAATCTTCGACCTTATGACCTAACGCACGAAGAGCATCTGTAAATTCAACGACCGAAGAACTAAAAATTCTTAATGATTTAGTCCCGAGACACAGTGGGTAAATCGCTGAGTATCGTTATACACTGACTCGAGTTGATCCCACGCAACTGTATAATTAGCTGCTGATAACGGTAGAGACGAAATATGTGACAAGGCTTCGCCTTTTAAACACGATCTAAGGTAAATAAATTTCTGAATATCATGTACAGATTTATTGTTATGGACCGTTGCAATAAATAAATCTCTAAATCTACACCAATCTTTTAGGTCACCTCCGAACTCTATTAGGTAGAGTTTAGGAAGAGAAGTACCCATTGTCTGAGTCTCTCTTTGTCCAGGCAGTGCAGAGGCAGTGATCAGGCTACGATCATGAATAGGCTGTCCTTCCGGGAACCAGTCTAGTGTTATAGCTTTTATATTAAAATATTTAGTTGCAAATTTATTTAACTCTTCCTCTAAATTCATCTTAATCACACCAGCAGCCTCTGACGAAGCAGGGAGTTTACTATAAACACTGTTCAATTTTTATACAACTACTAAATTCTGTCTGAAGAGAATCTAAATCAACTGCCATGGCTCGAAGTAGTGCCTTTTGTTTTTTATTTGTCGGATCTTGTTCAAACGTATTCGCAACAAACTCTATTCTGCATATTTTTTGAGGAATCTTTAAAGGTAAGTTCCTCTAGCACACCCATCTTGAATTAAAAAAAAATGAAACAAAAAACAAATCTTTTATAGATAAAGAAAAAAATAATTAAAGTATAGATCAACCAAATAACGACCTTAAAATTAATTTGAAAGTTGAACAACTAGTCCTAACAATATAGGAGTCACACTCATTCCTAATTTCAACGAAGAACGAAGAGAAATAATAATAATTAAATAAAATCTCTATTAGATATTCAAGATCTATCTGGACACAAAATAGCTAAGTAATTAGCCAGAAATAAACACATATTGTCGAAATAATAAGTTCATAAGAAACTAATCCAAACAAAGCAAAAAAAATAAAAGTATCTTCAACCGAACAAAAGAATATATAAGGAAACTTCCCTCAACCCTTATCTTACAAATAAGCTGCTCCACTCAACAGGGAGTTTTCAAATAATAATAGTTAGCAGAAAAATCCTTACTCAAAAGTAAATCTGCAAAATAAGTGGGCATGACCAACTGCAACACTTATTTGTTCAAAATTAACAGAAATCATTAATTTTAAAAAATAATTTTTACACTACTTGCTCCAGCCTCTAAAATATCTTTTAAAACCAAAATTGCTAAAAATTAAACGATATTAAAAAGATTATCAAGACCAAACATAACCGATTCTTAAAACCATAACTTGTTTCCACAACAAACCTAATTTTTTTCAGAAAAAAAGAAAAAAAAAAGAAACTAAAACTTCTTACCAGATTGTGAGGAATATTCAAAAAATAATTCAACCATTAGAAATAATAAATTTGAAAAATTAGACCGTTTAAATCGCGATCACCTAACCAACACACAATGCCACAGGTTAAGTCTAAACCAATGTTCTGAATCCACAAAGAAAAGACGCAAAAAATAAAACCGTTCCACCACTACAACGACGAAATTCGTGTTTTAAATATTATTGACAAGATTATAATTGTTTTTTTTTCGAATCACCACACGACAAGAACCTGAAAACAGAGAAAAAAACGTGTGCTGGCATGGAGCAAGATGCTAACATCACCATAGGGTTGCCTCTCCAACGACCGTTGAACTAAAACTGCGTTCAAAGGAACCGAAACACTAACTCGCACTTCCGACTTCTTCCAATTCAAGTAACCGATTCTAATGACAGTTTTTATCGAATCCGGTTCCAAAGCGACCAAAAACTATGTATAGCCGTGAATATTTAGAGGAGTAATTCGACGATCGTACTTACCGAGTGGACTGTGTAATATGTAATGACTCCAAGATGGCGCAAGACGTTCTCGACGGAAGGGGGGTTCGTGTCCGATAATCTCAGACTACGTCTGAACACAATGAACCCTGAATCGGTCTTAAAAATGTATAAACTAAGTACGTGAATCGGGAGAAAATCAATAAAAACAACTATCCTCCTTAGGTGGCCAACGTTTCGATATTATATAATATCTTCATCAGGGCAACCCCTGGAAGAGAAATAACAGAAAAGCAAGAATAAATAACAGGCAAGTGAACATACATAAACTATAATTAAACCAAAAATTAAATAACAAAGTTACAAGAATTAAAAAGATAAAAAAAAAAATTATTATTTTTATTCCACTAGGTCTTCCTTGTCCACTAGATTTCTTTTCAGGTATCCAGGTAGTTCTAAATCCTTCCCAATATTTATCATTATCCAAGAATTGTCCAAGAACAAGAACCATGGTTTCACAGAGGTAAATTAATAACTGTATTAGATTTTATAAACGAACTGAATTCTTTGATCCTTATCTTCTTATTTAAACTAGTTACATTATACGATAATATACTAATATTATTTGTTTTTTGTGTATGAGATTTTCCTTTATTGGAATGATTAATTTGAACAAAACTTACGTAGTTCCATGCCCCCTTTCTGGAAAACATTTATGAGTTCATTTTTTGAGGATATCAAGTCAGGAATTGATTTTTCTACAGAAACCAAATCATCAATAAAAAAATCTTCACAGATAACCTTACATGCGGAAAGTTGGGTGACTCATCTTATAATAATTCGAAGTTGAGAGTAAACAGAATACTTATTTACTGTTCGTTTACAATAATTTAAATTTTTATATTTTAATTCACAAGACAACTTAAAACTAAAACATTACATTGACACATGACATGTTTATTCTCAGATATAACACATCTAAAGCTAACTGTCTAGTGGTTCGGATGGCTAAGTATGGTGCGGAAGCTGTTCCGTAAGTAACCGTCAGCAAACGATAAATCTTATGGGTTCAGTGGGACGGTTCCGCCTAAGAATTAACTGGAAAGAAGTGTTGGTACTATGGACTCTAATTTGCCTATACATTTTTGCGACATCACCGATAAGTGCATATCGATATCCGCGGAAACGAACTAGAATTTCGAATGAATCATTTAATAGCTGTGGGCCAATAGCTAGGAGGTCATTGAGAGATAATCCAGAACTAGTTGGCATGCTGGCATTGAATACTACTCTTAATTTAGTGGTTAAGCTACTCTCACGTAAAACAGAATCGTGCGAAAGGAAGTATGGGGTTTTTTCGAGATGGATCAAGCTCTTCTAGAGGAACTTCTTCCATATGGTTTAAGGTTTCTTATTCTGTCATGAAATCAGAATAGGATTTAAATAAGTCTGGGTTTTTGGTGAATTTCTTTTCAAGGGAATAAATAAATTTTACAGCAGTCTCATATGAGGTACCTAACTTGGATGGATCATCGAAAAACGGTAATCTTACTCGGTAGGTTCCCGAATCTAATCTCTCAGTGGTATCCTGATATAATTTTTCTATGGCTTTATCTTGACTAGATTTAGGTTAGAGGTGGTTAGAGAATCCAGCCAAACGTGAGTATTCTGCAGGATAGGCAATAAATCGGATTAAACAATTTTACCTTGCATTAGGATTTCTAGGAAGAATTCTGCACCTAAAAGAAGATCTATCGGTTGGGATATATTAAAAGTTGGATCAGCTAACTTCAGGTGAGACGGAATATGCCAATTATCAATATTAACTGATGATTGAGGTAGGCTGCTTGTTATCTTGTTTATAGCATAAAAGGATGAAAACATTTCAAAATTAGTAACCCTGAATTTTATCTTGGAATTCACTTGGTAAGTAATAGGTGCTTGAGATTCACCTAAACCATAAACCGGAGTACTAAATTTCATTTTTCGTAATTTTAATTTTTGAATTAAGGATTCAGATATGAAATTTCCTTGAGCGCCACTGTCAAGAAGCGCTCCGACAGTAACTGTAGTACCATTGGATCCTACAACGTCAACCAGTGTCTTTTGGCAGCTGGAATGCAAGGTTACGGAAAGTGGTTCGGAAGACTGCTTTACACGTTTGACATCTAAACTTATTGTTACAAGCTGTGACTACATGGAAATTGGAAAAACAGTTTAAGCAGAGACCTTTAGCAAGAGTCATGGATAGAAATGTTGGGCACAAATACAATCTATGGAGTTGTTGACATACATGAGAAGGATAGATTTTAGATGTAGAATAAGGATTCTTCATCTTGGGCGGACTTTTAGAACGAGGTGCACCAGAAGTGGTTTGGTAATTATAACTAGAAGAGTGGGACATTTTTCTTTAGTTAGTATTTTTATTGGTTTTGCTATCTTTACTAGCATTACTATCATTTTGATTATTTTCTTTTGATTTGTTCCAAGTGGATTGGTAATTATTACTCCTTCTCTTTAGTCACAGGCACGATGTCGAAACCGTCTCTGGCAAGCTGGATCCTCTCAGTAGTCTCCACCTCAGCCCTCAAAAATTGCATGAGTTTTTTTTATTCTTTCGGCATCCAGATTATCTTCTTCCAAGTCCTCCGACTCAACCTGTTTACCCGACCGATTCCAGATATTCAAAAGGTCTCCGGGTATACACGACTCTACTAACGGGTAGAGCATTGGAGCGCAAGCATCCATATCTACCCCCATCGACTCCAGTGAATTTATTAGGGTCTCTAATTGATTATATGATTGAGGCAAACTCAATTTAAAATTTGGAAGTAAGATTGAGTAGCTCCCTACACTTCGGTCAAGAGCTCCTTCCTCCTTCCTGCCAAACCTTCTTGTCAAGCTTCTACCGCCTTAGTGTAGTTATCACCACTTGGTGGGTAGCCTTTAATAACCTCATAAGCCCTTGACCTTGGTACCATAGATTTTATTAGATACTGAAATTTGTCCACGTTGTTCAGATATGAATTTTCGTGAATACTTTTAAATATACTCCAAAATGAAATCCACTCTTTGGGATTACCTGAGAATTGAGGTAGATTTATTTTCGGATACCTCTTAGTGTTTGCATTTCGGTGAAACAAGTGTTAGCTTGATTCCCTAATGCTTATGTAATTTAATAATTTAATAATTTAATAAAAACCTTTAATAATTTTTCATAAACATTTTGACACTTATAAAGATCTGATAGGTTCTTGTCGTTGAGTTCCGTTTCTTCCTCAGATTCTTTAATATTATTAGTTTCTATCAAGTAGTCGAAGTCCTCCTGGTCTAGTTTTTTGAGTTCGTCATATTTTTGTTCCAATATTTTATAAGAAGCAACAAACTCATTCTCGTCTTTATCTTGTACACTTTTATTGAATTTGTTATGTGTTTTGGTAAAGACAGTTCTAATCACTGACCATTTAGTTTTGACTTTTTTAATAGCATCGGCATCCATAATTTATGTATTTATTAAATATTATTATCGTACTTACAGAAAATAACTCATAATTATTTTGTATTCGTTACAATTAAAGAAACATAGAAAATAACTCACAATTATTTTGTACTCGTTACAAATAAAATAAAAATCAAAAATTGTCACAAAAACATAACCTCAAAACACAAAAAAAACATAAACAAAAAAATTATTACTTGCCCTGTTCACGGTCGCCAGATGTTGTCAAGAAAATAAAATATCACTCTTAAAACTGATAAAAACTCTTTATTTATTGTTAATACACAAATTGTACATTTTTATAATTATTAATTTTTCTCAAAAATAACCACCCCGTTTCTTTTTCGCTATCCCACTCTCAACGCAGTGCTGTATATTTACAGGATAGGAAACCGCCCAACACAAAAAACTGACAAGGTTCTAACAATCTTATTTAACTCCATTTACCGCTATCGCCATATTCTATTACTATCCCAAGCCAAGCATTAGAATATGGGAGAGGGAGATGCACACAGTAACATGGCTTGATATGAACTGGACTTTATTATGACTATCGATTTATCCATAAGTTCGATACTACAACACAAAGCTAGAAGCATATTTTTCTCTTGTACCTAACTAGTAATGGCTTAGAAGTTAAAACCTTTTTTTTTAATTCCCTCCCCAATCCTTATTTTCTACAATTTTAGCGTTTTTGATCAAATAAGATCAGAAAAAAAAGAAGTTGCAAAAAATTTGTTATTAGGTCAATACAAACTTAGGACGGATACTGATCAGTAGATTTGGTAAAAATCAAATCCTACCTAAAACAACAGAAATCAGCTTTTGCACCGTTACAAAAAAATTTGACACTGTAAAGATCTTATTTCAGTTTATTGCCCCATTGAAGCCGGGTTTACACGATGCAAGTAGACTTGGACCAAGTAAGTTTGATCATATCTACTTGGTCAAAGTTTTTGCTGTGTTTACACGATCCAAGTAGGGAAAAAAATTGGATACGCTATCAAAATATCAGCTGTTCAAGTCCAGGTTAAAGGTTTGATTGATAGCGTGAAGTGTGTCTCTCATGCTTGAACTTTCCATTTTTTAAAGTAGAAGATATACACTTTAAATTGTATTTAAAAATATTGCAAGTGAGGCATTCATTACACAATCTAATCATCTTTTATATAATCGAGTAGAGTCCCGACGGCAACGGCGACGGGCAACGACTCACCTCTAAATTATTTATAACATTAAAAATTGATGAGCCATAAGCTGGGATTGAACCAGTGACCTCCAGCGCCTTAACCTCGAACACTACCGACTATGTCTTTGTAATGATTCGTAGGGCATAAAACTTTCTATTTAAACAGTATAATATATCTATTTAAATATTTTAATTATAACTCTCTTTTTTGACTATATTTTATTCTGCCCGTTTTCACGGGCATAACGGCTAGTTATTAAGAAAATGGAGATAAAAAATTATCACAGTCAAGAAACATTTACTGTACAAAAGAAATCACCTTAAAGATAAGTATAAAACTAATTTATTGACTACATTTTTGGATAGGTAATTTAAAAATGTGGCACTCACTACTCCAGCTAATCATTATTTAAAAGAATAAAATAAAATTACAATAGAGATCAAAAATGGTCATAGTTGCGAAACATTTACTGCACAAAAGAAATCTGCTTAAAGATAAGTATATAAATAATATATTGACTAAATCTGTGTATAGGTAATTTAAAAATATTGCAAATGTGACATTCATCACTCAAACTAATCATTATTTAAAGGTTAGAGGTGGTTAGAGGTGGTTTGATGTGCGTAAAAAACCAGGGGTTGGCAAAAAGGACCCGAGTGCGGTCTAGTTGCCAGGCTTGGCCTCGCCGCCCCCTTACTACTACTACTACTAATAATAATAACATCAATCAATGGTATTGATATCACTAATCAAGTGGTAAAAAGACAGGAACTTGAGTTTTGATATACTAAACTAACTTTATACTAAGGGGCATGAAAATGTCATTGTCCACTAAATGAGGAGGTGGGGGGGCACTCTCAACTGGTTTGAATTTTTCAAATGCCTATTGCTACACTACGTTCTGCAGACGAACTTAGCTGACCACATATTCTTAAGAGGCACTAAAATATTAATTTAATATAAACAGTTCCTAGTTCATATTAATAGTAGTTCTATAGGCTCCGTGCGTGGGTGACACTAGCGCCTACCTAGCGGCTGTTTTGTAAGTACTGAAGGTAATGGCTCATCTGACAATACATCAGAGGACCAGCTAGTAATTAAACTAAATTAGGTAATATAATTATGTCACTTATTTCAAAATGTGAAGGTATAGTTATTCTGTTATTTGATCGATTTTGTTATTATGAACAAGATAATCCTATTCTACTAAAATGCAAACCTAATTAAAATTAATTATAATTCTCAACTTATTTACTACGTAATTAGCTGTAAGTTGTTGAACAATTTTTGGTTTTATATTATATGAACCAGTTTATAAATCTTAAAAGCTCTATAGATTTAAGTTAGTTTGACAATAATACTTATCAGGAGTTATTAGTTTTCTTTACTTACAGAACAATAAAATAAGTCAAACTAGAATTATAATATTTATAATATTGCAGTAAACCGCCATACCTACAAGGTGCAGTAGGGGCGATAAGGGCCCCGCAGACCCTGCGGCAGACTGGGGACCACTTTAATGGAAATAGAGGGGCTCCTGGAATGAAAATGGAGGGGAACCTGGAATGGAAATAGAGGGGCCCCTGGAATGGTAATAGAGGGGCCCCCACTAAAAGTTATCAGGTTGCTCCCAACCACCGCTACTAGACACGGTGCGTCATGCCCGTTTCAGGGGCTAAATTGTCCATTCTATGGTTGCATGTCGCATATGCTTTTTGGTTTTGTTGGTAAAAACAAAAAAAAAAACCTTACAGTTTTGTTCCTGTGTCTGTCTCTGTCACTCTGTACAGTTCCAATAACTTTTGAATCAAAAGAGATAAAAAAAAACTTTTCCGTATTAAAGATTTTAGACGCGCACAGAAAAAATATAGCCAACTCAAAATAATCAGCTGTTCAAATTCAAAATGGCAGATAATTCAC